>CM033718.1:65693522-65900129 GCA_019671005.1 Hibiscus mutabilis | reverse complement strand
GAAGTAATCATGTTTTTCAATTGAGAGAGAATATTTCATAATATATTCAGAGAAATCATTCCAAAGTTCACAGAAAAAAAATAATATAGCAGGCATAGAACACAGCTCAAAGCTGGTCAGAGAGGTCAATTGGGCACCTGCCTCATTACGTTCTGCCACTGTGCTAGGTCCTAAAACATAATAGATTAAGGTTACTACGAGAAATAAACTCTAACTTAAATTGATCATAAAGTTTACAAGATTATACTAATAAATACGGGGGGGGGGGCGAATGAGCGGATCGAGAGGAGCTGGGTTGAGCAGACGAGCAGTCAGGGGAATTTCAAGTACCTTTAAATAAATAATAATTACGCCAATCCTTTAATTAAAATAACCATTTTAAAGTAACAACTTATTCAATGATCATGTTCGGGTTTAAGGTTAGATTTAGAAGCTTTCAGGTTAGAATTTCACAAAACAGTCTTTGAAATTGGACTCAAAACGTCAAAAAACATAAAATTGAGAGTTTTCAGAAAAGTTGACTTTTTGGTCAACAGTCAGATGTCAAAGTCAACGCTGACGTCAGCAGTTAACACTGACGTCAGCAGTCAACTGAGTTGACTCATTGAGTTGACTCAGACAAGTTAACTCACTAAGTTGAATCTGATGAGTTGACTCGGACGAGTTGACTCGGTGGGTTGGGTTATGGGTTTGGACCAGTTCTGGCTGGACCGGTTTAACCGAATGGGCCGATTCACTTACCCAGTGATATCGAACCGTCGGACGGTCGCTGGAGATGGTCGCCAAAGTCGCCCTTTAGTGTTAATTCTACCGAAAATCAAAAGATTATTAAACCCAAAATCACATTTAACCCAAAACTTAGCCAAAATACGGCCGAAATTTACCTAAACAATTCAAAAATGACTGGATTATTTCACAACTCCGACGAAGCCCTTGTCGGAGTCGAACAAACAATTTATCGGTTGGGCTTTGCTCAGCTCGACTTAGGGGGTTCGGTGGTGGCAACAACGACGG
Source organism: Hibiscus mutabilis (assembly GCA_019671005.1). Taxonomy (NCBI): domain Eukaryota; kingdom Viridiplantae; phylum Streptophyta; class Magnoliopsida; order Malvales; family Malvaceae; genus Hibiscus; species Hibiscus mutabilis. The sequence goes on along the minus strand of CM033718.1, from coordinate 65,899,115 downwards.
CAAGGGATAACAGACGATGGCGCAATTGCAAAATAAATAGAGACGAGTTGTTCACAGAACTTTCAAACAGTTGCCCACGGTGAACGGTAGCTCTGTTGCTCGAGTGGATGGCGGTGACGAGTTCGGGGCAGAACGGCGCACATGCTAGTGGCAGCGGTCGCATGCACAGCGCGACGGTTAGGCGGCGGACGATGTAGGGATGTGGGTGGTCGGGGGGAGAAAATGATGGTTTATCCAGATTTTTTTCGTTGCTTTGGTAATAAAGATGGTAGATGGAAAGACAGATTGGGCTATTAATTATCATTGGTAAGAAGACTGGTAAAAATCAAAAAAAACTTGGGGAGACTTAGACAATAAGAGTTACTTAGCTCATTTGGATGGGTCACTAGCCAAGGCACCATAAGGTTTTGGGTTCGATTCCCACAACCAACAATCCCCTTCACTATTTTTATATATCTTAAATAGGGTTTTACGACTCTCCCCTAAAGAAAATTTCGTCCTCGAAATTTACCTGAGTTGAACAGATGCGAAAAATGCTCCATCATGGATTTTTTGACTTCCCAATTAGCTTTTGCAGGGCTACGATTACTCTACTAGAATTTAACCATCGGCTCCTCCTTATAAGACATGTCTGGCCTCAAGTCCCACGAAACACGGATAACATGACTCGGATCTGGGTGGTATTCTCAACATGGACACATGGAAGACATCATGGATATAGCTAAGCTGAGGAGGCAACTCAAGCTGATAGGCAACCAGCCCAACCCTCTTCACAATACGGTATGACCCAATGAATCTCAGACTCAGTTTACCCTTGCGCCTAAATCTCATAACTTTCTTTCAAGGGGATAATTTCAGAAAGACCTTATCACCGACCTTGAACTCAATATCCTTTCTTCTTCGGTCAGCATAAGATTTTTGTCTGTCAAAAGCCTCATTCAAACGATTACGGATTAATCCGATAGTCTCCTTAGTCTCTTGGATCAACTCATGACCCAAAGTCTTTTTATCATACAACCCAGTCCAAAAGATAGGAGCACGACACTTACGGCCATACAAAGCCTCATATAGTGCCATGCAAATACTAGCCGATAGTTGTTATTATATAAAAACTCGGCCAAGGGTAAGAAATTTTCCTAACTACCATGAAAGTCAATCACACAACCCTGTAACATGTCCTCTAGAATTTGAATCACCTTCTCGATTGTCTATCGGTCTACGGTGAAAAAGGATGTGCTGATATTCAGACGTATACCCAAGGCCTCCTAGAGGGTCTTCTAGAAATGAGAAGTGAACATCTCGATCAGAGATGATAGATAAGGGTACACCATGCAGTCTGACAATCTCTAAGATATACAGCCTAGCCAATCTTTCCAGAAAATAGGTAACGCTAATAGGAATGAAGTGAGCTGACTTGGTGAGCCGGTTGGAAATCACCTAGACAGAATCCTTTTTAGAAGGAGACAAAGGTAACCCGGTAACAAAGTTCATCGTGATACGCTCCTATTTCCACTCGAGAATCTTAACGAGCTGTAACAGACCAGAAGGATGTTGATGTTCTGCCTTAACCTGCTGGCAAGTCATACACTGCGACACATAATCAGAGATATCTTTCTTCATGCCAACCCAACAGTACCTATGTCTTAAATTTTGATACATCGTATCCCCACCAGGATGCATGGCATAGGGACTGTCATGAGCTTCACTAAGAATGGTTCGCTTCAAGTTGGCATCATTAGGAACACAATAACGACCCTTGAAGCAAAGAACCCCGTTCTGATCAAAAGCATAGACAAAGGTGGATCCTTGCTCAACCTATAGTATGACAAAAGTTAAGGAGTTGTCTAAGAGCTATTTGGCCTTTATTTCCTCGGCCAAAGTTTGTTTAACCTGTAACTCAGCCAGAAGGCTACCATCATCAAAGATACTCATCCTCGCAAATAGGGATCTCATGTCAGAAATAGCCTTACGACTCAAAGCATAGGCAACAACATTGGCTTTCCCCAGATAATACTCAATCTCACAATCATAATCTTTAAGAAGCTCAAGCCAACGACGTTACCTCAAATTTAACTCCTTCTGGGTAAGAAGATACTTCAAGCTCTAGTGATCAGTATAGATATAACACTTCTCCCCGTAGAGATAGTGCCTCCAAATTTTCAGAGCAAAGACCACTGCGGCTAACTCAAGGTCGTGGGTAGGATAATTACACTCATGCGGCCTCAACTAACGTAATGCATAAGCGACTATCTTCTCATCATGTATCAGTACATAACCAAGCCTGGAGTGTGAAGCATCGCTATAGACTGAAAAGTCCTTTCCAGACTCGGGTTGTGTCAAAACTGAAGCTTGGGTCAAAGCTTTCTTCAGCTTCTCAAAACTAGCTTGTTGAGCGTCAGTCCAAACAAAAGGAACATTTTTCCTTAATAGCTTTGTCAAAGGGGTGGCAACGATGAAGAAACCCTCGACAAAGTGTCGGTAATATCTAGATAAACCCAGAAAGTTGCGGATCTTTGAGACATTCTTGGGTTGCTTCTAACCGGTGATAGCTTCGATCTTACATAAATTAACCTGAATGCCTCGAGCAGATACAACATGCCCCAGAAATGTCACTTCCCGGAGCCAAAATTCACACTTACTCAACTTAGCATACAGACGATGCTTTCTCAAGGTTTGTAGAACAATGCTCAGATACTCAACATGTTCTACCTCTGTCTGAGAATAGAACAAGATATCATCGATGAACACCACCATGAACTGGTCTGTAAAGGGCCGAAACACATGATTCATCATGTCCATAAAAGCAGCCAGTGTATTGGTAAGACCAAAAGGCATCGCTAGGAACTCATAGTGCCCGTACCTGGTACAAATAGTCATCTTAGCAACATCAAAACCTTTTATCTTTAACTGATAGTACCCAGATCAAAGATCAATCTTCGAGAAAACTGTGGCTTCCAGAAATTGATCAAACAAATCATCAATCTTGGGTAACAGATACTTGTTCTTCACAGTCAACTTGTTCAACTTCCGGTAATCAATACATAATCGGAGTGAACCATCATTCTTCTTAACGAAGATGACTGGATCTTCCCAAGGCAAAAATCTGGGTCAGATAAAACCTCGATCAAGCAGTTCTTGCAACTGAACCTTTAACTCATTAAGATCTTTAGGAGCCATACGGTAAAGATTCATGGATACAAGTGCAGACCCCGTATAAGTCTTGATCTCAAACTCAACATCCATATCAAGAGGTAACCTGGGTAATTCTTCTAGAAAGGAGTCAAGAAACTCGCTCATAGTGCAAATTTCCTCAATCTTAGATAGAGAACTCATCTATTTAGGAAACACACAATGAAGATCTCATATCCTTTTCAGATCATTATATCAGCAGTCAAAGTAGAAACCACATTAGACAGGTAACCTCGATGCTTGCCGACTAGAACCACTAATCGGTCATCAAAAGTCTTTAAAGTAGCCATTTTGACTCATAATCCAGATTAACCCGATGCTCTATTAACTAATCTATACCCAGAATCAGATCAAACTCCTCCAAAGGAAGTTCCATGAGGTTGACCAGGAAGATTTTCCTTTGAACCTCAAGAGGACAAGGCCTAAACACTTTATCCACATTCACTAGCTGGCCTACTGGGCGCATGACTCTAACAACACTCTTTGTGGCTTCTATGGAAATATAAAGGTCTCAGGATACAGATATAGAAATATAGGAGTGGGTGGAACCATTATCAAGCAATGCAAAATATGGAACAGAGAAAATGGTAAATGTACCTGTAATAACATCTGGCTCATCTCTATTATCCCAACGTCTGGTAGCATACACAAGTGTTGGTTGCCTAGCCTCAAATAAAATTGGTCCCCACTCTGATATGGTCGGGCTCTAATGTCAGACCTGAAAAAAGATGCAGAAGGTCTACTCTAACTACGACCCCTAGCCAGAGTCTGAACTGAAGTCTGTAAACATGTAGGAGTCTGTGAGGATGTTTGAAATGTAGATGATGAGATTGGGCAACTCTTCAAGAAATGATCCCTGGATTCACATCAGAAACAAGTACTAGCCATCTTCCTACACTCTTCTCGATGCCATTTACCACAGTGCTCACAAAATGGCGTCTGAGAGAAACCTGACAAACCACCTCAACTAGTTGTCGGCGCTAGAGGGGCTGAGGGCCTAAAACCAGTGTCACTCCTTTGAGGTGCAGTAGTACGAGCCTTCTTACCCACATGTGCTAAAGACTCAGTGCTAGAAGACCTCCTAGATTGGTCTCGATCTACTCTATCAGCCTTTGTGGCCATCAACTAAACCTCCTCTAAATATTTCGCCAACTCTACCACCTTATCAAAATTTTTATCAAGATGGCCGATAGCCTGCACACACAGCTCGTGACAGAGGCCAAGTACAAACTTGCGACACTTTTCTTTTCCAGTGAATACCAAGCTAGATCCAAACCTCAAAAAGTCTAAGAACTTCATATCATACTCAGATACAGTCATATCCCCCTGTGTCAGAGTCCTGAACTACTATCGCATCTATCTCAAAAAACGTTCTCCGGTGAATCTGCTCTTGAAACGTTCCTTGAAGAAATCCCAGGTCAGACGAGTGGCAATGACACTACTCACAACAGACTCCCACCAAGTGCGGGCATTCCTATAAAGCAAAGAGACAGCTCCCAAATATTTCTTGGATGGTTTAAGGCCTAATGAATCCATGCGTCTCTCAATATTATAAAGCCATTCCTCTGCCTCATTCGGGGCTCCACCAGTAGGGTCATCGAATGTCTTAGCTTCATTGGTGATCAAGGTTTGAGAAACAGGGACCTCAAGTACAACTCCAGCAGCTCTAACCGCCTCATGAATCAACTGTATGAACTGTCTGCTGAGAGCCTCATCAGACACTATCGTCGACGACTCAATATAGGATGCAGGTGCTCCTCTCACCAGAGTCGTCATATCTATACCAAAGGCAGGTGGTGGATCTACCGGAGCTGTAGAACCTCTAGGAGACGGAGGATATACAGGGGCATGAGGAACTACTGAGGCCAAAGGATCACTAGACACATCATCTACCAGATCAGAGAATCTAGCAGCTCGAACTCACCCATGGGCAGGTCAACGACCTCATCTAGTGCTCATCAGGTGATCTCAGCTCTACAAAAAGTAAAACCTAAGGTTAGAACTGGCATTGGAGTACCGAACACAGTTAAACATATAAAACTTGGTGACATGGCCTTTTTCTAAATTTTTTTAACATTTTATAAAAATATAATATTTAGGACCCATTCACAGTCTGAGGTTTATAAAACCAAAAGCTCTTATACCAAATAAATGTAACCCCCAATACCTGCCTATGTATTACGCCTAAATTCTATGAGGGTCACAACACATTTCCCAAACTTCCATGAAAATATTTCCAAGTTAAGGTCTCATAACAGATAATATTTATATACCATAGAATAAAATACCAGACATTTAGTCTAAACCATATCGAAACTTTAGTTACAAAATAAGGTCATATATGGCAAATTAGTAACGTACACAATGTCAAAATATAGGCTCATGTCACCCAAATAAAGACAGTATGGCGGATAGAAACATTACAACAAAAGATGAGTACGAATCTGCCGATCCTCCAAGTGTCAAGTCTAAGGGTAGCCTATCCAAAAGTATTTGAAAGGGGAAAGATTTTGGGGGTGAGCTAGAGAGCTCAATGTGTTCCAATAAGTGCAAAAGAACATATATATATATATAGATCAGATATGCATAAATTATTTCAGATCATATTATAAGTGCAACCAAGGTTCCATTATAACCTAACTACCCTCCAACCGAACACCAAAATGCAATCCCCATGAACTGTGTTGCGCATATTGAGTGATTCGCAATTGGTGCAAGTGTACACGTCGCAAGTTATAGTATAGAATAGATATCGTCTCTACGAGGATTAGTGCTACTTCAAAAATCTAACTTCTCACACTGAAAGTAAAAACAAAAATTGGTGATTGTATGAGTTCTAATTAACAAGAAAATAAAAGAGCAGTTAAATAAAAGAAAAATGTAATCGAATAAGAGAGAGTAGGTTGGGTTATCGTGAATCGTGGAGTGATAGTTGAATGGACTGTCGTGGTATTTGAGTGCTAGAGTCGCTCAATCGTTTCGTCAATTGGATCCAGTCAGATTGCCTGGGCAATTCTGCGATTGCCTGTGCAATTAGGAATGAAGCGATTGCCTAGGTAATTGGGAATGGAGCGATTGCCTAGGTAATTGGGCGACAACCTTCAAAGTTCGGCAAAGCGTTCTTCAATGGTTTCTTGTTATCCCTAACTCGAAACAGTGTTAATTGTGCATGACTTGATAATACATCCCTGTGTGAACCAAGGGTGAACAACAACCAATTTTGCGCTCCTTTTAGCCGTTGAAATTTACAACTTATCCCTAATTTGAATTAATCTTAACCATCGATTGATTGAATAAAGATCACGCTCTTTTGTTTCTTGAATATAACTCTCCTGATATTGGATAAATGGATGAATTCACAAGATCCTCTCCCAATTCACTCGCAAAATTAAGAACCAAGAATGAATAAACTTTGAATTAAAATTGCAAACTCAAATACCTAAACAAATTCAATCGTTTGCACAACCACAACAAACACAATAACCCAAGCCAAATAAAATTAGTTCATGGTCGGGTGGAAAATAAACACAAGAAAAAAATTCCCTAGCATGAATCTAATCGAACAAAGAGGAAGAAGAAGAAAAAAAATTCAATCAGCCTTTTGATTTTTCTCTCTGGTCGAACATGCTCTTCAAGTTGGCGGCTAAGGCTTCTATTTATAGGAGATGGATAGGTCAAAGACTTTCTTAAGGAAGTTAAGTTGGAATTAAATAGAATAAAAGAAATAAATCTCTTTTATTATTATATTTTTATTCCTCCAAAACTCCTTATAGAACTCTTGGAATTTAATCTCCTTTTGATTCCTTCAAGGAACTCTAACTCTTCTAGGATTTATCTTAGCTTCTCGTAATTAACTCGAATTTATAGGATTTATCCTATCTTCAAAATTGGAAGCTCCTCTTCCTATCCTCAATTGTCTCGGTAATTTCCTACTTGCTTGGGCAATTTGATCCTGCACACACAAAAAACACACATCTGCAGTATCTTTTTCCACAAAAACAACTAGATTATGAAATCAAGCATGACGGTGAAGGAAATCATGAAAGCATGCATGAATGCCCAATAATGCAACTAAAATGAGCCTAAGTCTAACAATAATATGAGTAAAAAGGGTTGTAAAAATAGTACTTTTGAACACTAAACAAACTACACACTAGAGGACTTATCCTAGGCCTGCGAGCTTAGGAGCCTACCCAGAAAGTCTTACCCTAGGCCCATTGGCGTAGGAGCTTAACCGAATGATTTACCAACTGGATCAGGGTTGTTCTTGCAGACACTTCAAATCATATCCCAAAAGTATACCCCAAGTAAAACAGTTCAGTTCAATATGCTTTATCATCAAATTTTGGATATTAGACATGTAATTATCTCAATTATACAGAAATCAGATATCTCAATTTCAGATCAGACATGAGACGTACTTCTAAACATATTACATAGTCATGCTTTCAAACAGAAAGTAGTCATGCTTTCCAAACATAAGGTAATCATGATTTTCAAATAGGAAGTAATCATGTTTTTCAATTCAGAGAATATTTCATAATATATTCAAAGAAATCATTCCAAAGTTTACATAAAATAATAATATAGCACGCACAGAACACACCTCAAAGCTGGTCAGAGAGGTCTATTGGGTACTTGTCTCACTACGTTCTGCAACTGTGCTAGGTCCTAAAACATAATGGATTAAGGTTACTACGAGAAATAAACTCTAACTTAAATTGATCGTAAAGTTTACAATATCATACTAGTAAATACGGGCGTGCGCGGATGAGCGGATCGAGAGGAGCTGGGTTGAACAGAGACGAGCAGTCATGGGAGTTTCGAGTACCTTTAAACAGGTAATAATTACGTCAGTCCTTTAATTAAAATAACCATTTTAAAGTAACAACTTATTCAATAAGTATGTTTGGGTTTAAGGTCAGATCGGATTATTTCGGGTTAGAATTTCGCAAAACGTGCTTCAAAATTGGACTCAAGATGTCAAAAAACATAAAATCAAGGTTTTCGAAAAAGTTGACTTTTTGGTCAACGATCAACGGTCAATGGCCAACGGTCAGAGGTCAAAGTCAACACTGACTGCTCACGTTATCAGACAACATGTCAACTGAGTTGACATACTGAGTTGACTCAGACGAGTTGACTCACTAAGTTGACTCGGACGAGTTGACTCAGCGGGTTGGGTTTGGACCTGTTCTGCCTAGATTGGTTTAACCGAGTTGGGCCGATTCACTTACCCAGTAATATCGAACCGTCGGCCGGTCGTCGGAGTCGCCCTTCAGTGCCGATTCTGCCAAAAATCAAAATATTATTAAACCCAGAATCACATTTAACCCAAAACTTAGCCAAACATGTTGAAATACGGCCGAAACTTACCCAAACAATTCAAAAATGGCCGGATTATTTTGCAACTATGATGAAGCTCTTACCGGAGTTGAACAGACGATTTACCAGTTGGGCTTTGCTCGACGTAGGGAATTCATTGGTGGCAACAACTACGGTCAGGGATGATGGACAGCGACGCAATCGCAAAAAAATAGAGACTGGTTGTTCACAAAATAATTTAAATGGCGGCTCCGTTGCGTGAGTGGCTGGCAGCGACGAGTTCGGGGGCAGAACGACGCACACGCCTGTGGCGGCAGTGGCATACACGGCGCGGCGGTAAGACTGCGGACGATGTAGGGAGGTGGGTGGTCGGGGGGAGAAAATGAAGGTTTATCCATATTTCTTTTGTTGCTTTGGTAATAAAGATGGTGGGTGGAAAGACAGATTGGGCTATTAATTATCCTGGGTAAGAAGACTGGTAAGATTCAAAAGAAACTCAAGAAGAATAAGAGCTACTCAGCTTAGTTGGCTGGGTCAGCCAAGGCACCATAAGGTTGTGGGTTTGATTCCCACAACCAACAACCCCTTTACTCTTTTTTTATATATTCTTAAATATGGTGTTACACGACCCATCCACCATTGTAACCACCTTCGACGTTTGTTTTAATGTATCTATAGCTTTCGATTTCTTTTTCGGATTAGATGCCATATAAGCGACATTCTTCAAAAAGGTCTTTTGTCCTATAGATAGGTCTGGTGCCACACTAGTATTCTTATCCAAATTAGTGGCAGCACGTGCATGACTAACGTGCAACCCCTGCTAATTGTCCTCCATCACTTACACTTCTTCCTTGACAACCAAACTCGAATACTGGGATCCACTAACTTTATCCTAGAGACAAGTCCTCTCTTGTGCACGAGCCCCATCTGGTGTGCGAGCCACAGTTCTACCCCTACTCCCACTAGCCATGAAAGACTTGGGTGTACTACGCCGCTGACGATGGTCAACAACCATCCAGGGACCATAAAGTTCTATTTTGGAAATCACCTTCTCACTAGCAACCTGTACAGAACTCCTTGAATCGTTCGAATTACCAGAAGCATTCTCATACTGTGAAACATTAGGACAAGCCTCATTCGAGTGACCATAGATAGCGCACTGATAGCAAATTTGCTGCAAACCTTCATATTCTAAACGTTGTATAGTGCTATCAATACGAATCGTTACAAGCAAAGGCTTCTTTACGTCCACCATGATTGCCAAACGCGCAAATTTCCTTCTATCACCTGATTGTGTACTATAGTCCACCTTCACAACCCAACCAATAACTGAAGCAATATAGCTGAAAAGAGCTTTAGAATAATAGTGAAAAGGCAGACCAGGAACACGTACCCAACCAATAACCTGGGACAGATGCTTCTTCGACGTAGAGAACAATCTACTCCACGGTTGCACCGTCAAATAGCTCTCATAAATTTCCCAAGAAACATCAGTTAAAACTTTTGCATAATCACGTTCCACAGAAAACTGAACAATAAAGTAATTGTTATCAAGATCAATCATATGTATTTCACCAACTGGTTTCCAGAGAGCCTAAATACGAGCAAGTAAGGTTTTATATCCTATCACCCGCCCAAGTAAACGAACAACGATTGCATTATGCATATTCTTGTCTATTTGATCATGTACTCGATTCGAAAAATGAATCGAATGGATAAGTGCAACCCAATCAATCAACACATCTTCATCCAAAACAAAAAATTTTGCTTCGACAAAAGAACCAAGTTTCGTAGACTTACCAGTAACTTTACCTGCATGAAAACCCTACTCCGACACGTTCCCCACTTCCATAAGACGTGCCAAACTTTCACCATCTTGTTGTTCAATCGTCACACCCGGTTCCAGCGGAGCACTAGGACAATCAACATCAATAGCCATTGTAACTTCATTCACCTCAGTAACAGTACTACTCTTACCCTTATTTAACGAGGTTTGATTCTCCAACGGTGTGGGGGAAGGCGGCCGCTCCAGCACCGATGATGACTCAAACTGAGGCGTGATTTTTGGTTACCGGCCACCGGGATTCTCATGGCGAAGCGGGCACAATGGTAGTAGGGTTTTTCTTTAGTCGCAAGAATTAGGTTTTTTTTTATTCTATACAATGAAAGATTAATTCTTTATTTATTTAAAAATAATTTAAAAGAATAAAAAGACAAAATATTGTTATAATAATTTCTATTAATATTTAATTCAAATAAAGTTTTCGTTTTCCCTAACCGCGTCGATATCCAGTTAATTGATAATACAAATTCAATTAAAATTTTAAATAATAGTATAGGTTATTGAAAAAGATAATCATATGCACACACAGACAATAGAGGCTTTTTATCCAAATATCATTTCTATGAGCAAGTATATTTTGTTGGTTGACTAAATTATTTATTTTTATTTTACTATATTCTCTTAGAATTTTGTGTTCCTTTTCTTTTTAAGTAAAATTAAGATTAAATTTATATTTTATTAAAAAAATTATTTCATAAAATAACACTCACTGACAAGATTAATTTTTAAAATGATACTCTTTTTCGGACACATATATTGTGTCATGTCAGTCGCGCCTTTGGAGGTGTGTTTGGTGGAGCGCGTTTTCTCTCTACATTAAAGTATAGTCAACATATTCAAAAAAATCTTTGATTTGTGTGAAAGGCGCATAGTTAGTTGCTCCTTTCGAGGTGCATTTGGTAGGGCTTGTCTTAACCCTATGTGATAGTACAATTAACATATTCACAAAAATCTTTGATTTGTGTGAAAGGCGCTTGGTTAGTTCGCTACTTTCGTACTTTTGATAAAAAATCATAACTTTTTCCTACTGCACTTTTATAGTAATTTTTGTTGCACTATGGGAACCAAATTAAAAGAAATAAAAATGTTCGTAATGCAGTAAGATTACACGTATTAAATTCTTATAATAATAATAATATAAATTAAATTTGTAAGTCCGGTGCATTAGAAAAGATCAAAGTCCAAAATTTTAAATTATCGATAAATTTTTAAAAAAATCTAATCGAAGAAATGATAACAAGATACATTTGGGCCTTTGTTGGCATAAATATTTAAAAATTATGTAGATTAAAAAATCACCTCAATTAAAAACTTAAACACAAAGTTATGACAGAAGAAATGGAAAGCGTATCTACAAGTGATTTTCATATCCCTATACACAATTGGAGAATGGGGCAACCTCAACCACTTGCTCCATTTTGCATCTATCAATTCAAGCTTATAATCAATGTGGTTAGTTGAGGGGGACAAACAATTAATAATGATGACAAGATTGAAGTGAGAGATGAAGATGTTACAATCTCAATGGAGAAGAGAACACGACTGTGCCTGTAGAACTATTATTGTATCGCTCTATACGGTACAAAGCTTTAGCCAATAGAATCATCTTCTCGTAGAATTCCTCTCAATTATGAGGATTATAACAGGAAGTTCAGTGCTAGTGAGTTACACCCTTTTAAAGTGGTTGTACCGGGATCCCTTATAGGTACTATACACAAGAGTATGATGTGGTACATTACCAAGGTCTTGGGGAAGGTGGTCAGAGTTGATTACAATGCAGATATTGACATGAGAGAAAGATTCATGAGAATGGCTGTCGTGGTGAACGGATTTGACCAAACCTTTGTTGTCCTGTATTGGGATTGACGGAGTCTCTCAGCTAGGGGTATAGACGAGTCGAGCTCGAATAGTGTTGAGCTCGACTTAGCTCATTAAAAATTTGAGTCGAGTTCGAGCTTAATTCGAGCATGAGTGTGTTGAGTTTGACTCGACTTGTTAAGAATTCGACTCAAATTTTTAACGAGCTAAGTCGAGCTCAACACTATTCGAGCTCGACTCGTCTATACGAGTCGGGTTCGAACTTGAGTAGCTCGCAATCTATCACGTTTCATTTACAATCCTATAATAATAATAATAATAATAATAATAATAATAATAATAATAATAATTTATTATTATTATTATTATTGATCAAATCGCATGATTTCATTATAGATAGAATAATACAAAAGAAATATTTCTATGTGCCTCATTAAAAAAACATTCTAATTTTATTCGGAGGAAAAAGTACACATAAAAATATATAAAGTTAAACTACAAATTAAACTAATATAACATAACAAGCAAAACCATCAAACTTACGTTTTAGTTCACTTTAATTTTAAATATTAAAAACAACATATCATATTTTCGAGTAGCTCACGAGCTTTTCGAGTCGAGTATCAAATAGCTCAGCTTGGCTCATTAAAAAACTCGAGCTCGAGTCAAGTATTGACCGAGCTTTGATCAAATCAGGCTCGAGTAGCTACGATCTCTCTCGTCTCATTTACAGCCCTGCTCTCAGCGTGTTGGATATGGGACAAAATCCTGGTCCTTTCTATGTCCCAACACTAAAAAAAATTAAATATTAAGTCCCTAAACTTTAAAAATATACCTTGCCCATAATTCCATTAACTCTAACCTTAACCTAAACCTAATTTTTTAGTGTAAGGGCATAGAAATGGGCACCAAAATAGAGTATTCGTTGAATATGGAGGTTTTTCAGTCATATGTCGTGAATGTGCTTGTTTTGTCCAGGGACGAATTCAAGTGTGCCCATCTTTAATTTTTTAAACTTTACACATTTGATTTTTTTATGTATTAGACCTTATTTTTTTATGAGTTGTGTCCACTTGAGATTTTGAGAATTTATGGGTGTTTACCCTAAAAAATATTTTTAGATCTGCCACTAGTTTTGACCGTACCTGGGAAAGTTATCCTAAGAATATTGTGGCAACAAATCAAGCTTCTAATTCTAACTTGACATGCCCAATTCGAATTAAGGATGACAAAATTATCCGTTCCTGATTTGATTTGGTGTGCCCCAACCGATCCGGTCGAGTTTTTCTTCTTAAATTTCGGGGATTGAGGCGGGTATTGAAAAGCATCGAGTCGGGGTGAGTTCAGGTATATGCTAAAAATTTCTCGTCCCGTCCCGATATATTTTAAATTATATTCATATATTTTATTATATTTATGAAAAATACCACTATATATAAACACTTTTATAGTTTTTAAGTTTTTTTTTGAGTTTGTGCTTATCGTATATTTTTGTTAGATGTTGTTCAAGTTTTAATATATCTGATTCTAATGGTCAATAGTTCAAGTTTATTCTTTTAAATATGTAATTTTTTATGTGGATAATTTAAAATTAATTTTATTTTATTTTCTTATATAGGTTTAAAATCCCTTGAAACCATATTTTGTGATTGTGATGATGGATCGAACGGATCTAACATTTATTGTCGGCCAAGATTAATTTTTTTTTAAAATTTTTCGGGTTGAGTCAAGTCGGAGTGAGGTTTAGGAATTAGTCTATGAAATCGGGACAGGATGGTAAATTAATATTTTAATCCTGAACGAGATCAGGTTTAGAACTTTATAAATCGGGGTGAATTCGAGACGGCCAAAAACCTGCCCCGCCTAGTTGCTATCCCTACAGTCAAATTTAGTTGATCTAGTAGAGATTGATCAACCCAAGTATGGACCATAGATAAAGACAGAGGAATGTATGGATTAATTAATCAAATAACATTTTAGGCTTAATTCCTCCTAATTCTTAGATTAAAAGTTTAATAGATTATTGTCTCTTCCAATATTTAATTTTAGCTCTGTCTCTGACTATGTATGATACTTGCTCGAAAGAGGAGATCGAATAACATAAGGCGGAAATACGTAGGCACATGTAAGATTATAACCCCTAAAATTTAGACGAAAAAACATTACTTAATCCCTTAAGATTTTATATATACAACTTAAATTGTCATAGACAAATCACAAATATGTGAATTTAAACTCATTTCTTAAAGTTGAATGTTAAGATCGGACACTATTCAATATCTATATTCAATCACGACTACGAACCTCCCACCCCTCCAAATATATGAAAAATAAAGAAAATGAACATATCCAAGTCACTCGAGTCCAGGTAACATTGTTGTTGAACAATAATCTCTTGCAGCATTACCAATTTGACATTGGGGGGGGGGGGTGACATCCATTCTCATGAGAGAGATAACAAATAAATCAGCAACGGCTCCACATAAGCATTAACAAAAAAATAAATCTTAACAACTAGAACCGGCTAACTTGATTCGAAACCCGAAATCGACTCAAACACGATGATTTGATTCGAAACTTGAACCGGAATCGAAATGAATTCCAATTGAACCGAAAATGAACCCAAACCAGATTTCAACCGAGCCGAATAGAACCGAACCAAAAACAACCCAAACAGAAGGCAACCCGAAATAAAAATTATATTAAAATAAATAAATAAAGATGAGATATGAATAGTCGCACAACTCACCAAAAAATTAAATATACATGTTATATAAAATCATATATAGGGTAGAAAAAAACCTAACTCGGCCTAAAAACTCGACTAAAACCGATCAATCTCCTATTAACCCGATATTAACTCGACCCGAAATTAACCGCCTGAAAATAACCGACCTGAAATCAACCAAACTGAACTCAACCGAACCGACATCCTGACCCGATACTCGAACCGAAATCATCATAAACCCGAACTAAAACCGAACTAAACTCGAACTGAACTTAAACCGAATGTAGTTAAACCTGAAATGACCCAAATTGAAATGAACCGAAATCGAACCGAATGACCCGTTTGCTACCTCTATTCACAACACACCTTGAGAATGTAAGAACTCCCATGATTCATTTGTTCATATGAGTATTCACCATCGTCTCTCTAATGAGAGACGACTCTGTTCCACCTTCTACTTGCCACACCAGAAAACAGCTACGGCAACTGTGAGTTAATCGGTTGCTCTTCCTCACCTGTTCAAATGGTTAGAAATGAACAGCAACAATTTATCTTTCAACAATGATCAAAGCCCTGAAATGAAGATGGGGGAAAAGAGAAGAAAAAGGGTAAAATCCAACAATGATATATCAAGAAGGAACATATTTCAAAAGGAAACTAAGACAGTGGCATATAGATGAGTTTGATTAGAAAGATTGATTGCCATGTCAGAATTATAAAACTGACAAAATCATTGCAAATGAAGGGGCTTTGAAGAATGATGTTACTATGAATTGATTTTACACAGAACAAAGTAAAAGTATAATCAGAGAAGTGGTTCGGAAAGTGGTTCAGAAAGCTCCATTTCATTTGAACTCTGTTGTACTGTTTCTGGTTTACGAAACCCTACAAAATCCACCCCAAGCCACTGCCATGGCCAACAAACATATCTCGGTTGATTTCGACCCCTCGAGTCTTCTCGTGATTCAAACTCTTCTAGCTGACGGCTAAGCTCCTCTACTCTTTCCCTCAGCCTACTCGCCCTCATATCTGCCAGCCTCAATGATTTCTCAGCTGCATCTCTTGCTTCCATGGCGGCGGCAGCAGTTTCTTCTTTGAATTTTAGCTTCTTCTCTGATTCCAACATGGCTTGCTTTGCCTCCTCAAGCTCCAGTTTAACTGCTGATAGCTGCGGACATTTATTAAACCATGATGTCTAGGAGTAAGTTCAGGATATTCAGCAATTAGAAAAATAATACGGTAAAAGTCTCACAAACATCATGAAATCAAATAACTAGCACAACTTCATGCTTTTATCTGGGCATGATATATCGAACAACCTTACTTGATATACTATAAAAGTACCAGCACTGAAACCATTACCAAAACTTTGCCCAAAATTTTAAATGAAAAAGGAAGAAATAAGTTAATTTATATAACTACTTCCACATTGTTCACAATATACTAGAACCTAGATCTGTTCACCAATTCTAATCCTAAATTTCAATGGACATACTTGACATACATGTTTTCATAATACCTTCTTTGTTCAAAGGATTACAAAGATATAAGCTATGTCCTGATTGCAGTAAGTCGTCAGGTTGGTCGATTCAATAATTCTTCTTAAGAAACACCATCCTCAAAAGAAACCAAAAAAAAAAAAGAAATCTCATTTTGAGGGAGTTTTTTGGTGTGTGTGTGGGGGGGGGGGGGGGAGTCGGTTTCTCCAGCTAACGCCCTGTGGAAATGTTATACAACTTTAAGTTATCCAAACATATTGTTACCTACTTTATGTCCAGCAAACTGTCTCCCTCCCAAATATGGAAACTGTAAATTCTATTTTAATCTCATATAACAATCCAATCATGCTTGATGTTACTATATTAGACTATATTCGTTTAACATTAATTGCTTTTGTTCTAGTCTATCAGTTATGTGTTAAGATTCAAGCAACCGTGGGTTCTAGGCCGAATTGTAAATACCATTCTGGCAGAGCAAATGATTATTACACAAAACTGCCACTACAAAGACCTTTAATAGTTTCACAAAACCAGCTATATAATATCTACTAAAAGACCTGGAGCGTAGCATCTTTAATAACTGTTCACAAAACCAGATATATAATATCTATTAAAAGACCTGGAGCTTCTTAGCAAACATACCTGCGCTAAGAATTCTTGTTCTACGGCTCTTCCGGCAGCAGCCTCCTGCTCAGCTGCTGATTTCCATCTTGTAATTTCTTCCTCCGCAACAGCAATGTCCATCATAAGTCCTTCAACCTTCACATGAATTAGTTTAGTCAACATTACATGTACACAAAGAAGAATGAATGCAGCTTACTCACTTCTAACTCTTAAAATCAACCTAAGAATCTGAAAGTTGTACTGAGAAAATGGGAACTAACATTAAGCCAGTTGACTGTCAGAAAAGGCAATGCTAACTTACACTTTCATTTGCTAATCTCTCCTTCTCTTCAAGCTCCTCTACACGACGCATTCTGTGGTTGAGCTCTTTGGCTTGAGCCTCCACATGTTCTTTAAGTACACTCGACTCTGCCCTTAATACATTAAAACAGTATGCAGTTCAGTTCATGCAGAAAAAAATGTTTATTAAATTAACCTATTTCAATCCCAATGTTCCTTCAATCATTCCATACAAAAGCAGGATTTACATATTGACTATATGCAATTTCATGAGTCCAAAATAACAGGTACCTTAATTCCTCCACAGAATGCTGTAGTTCAATGATCTCAAGCTGAGATGTTTTGACAATATTCTCCAAAGCACCAGCCTGTCAAATGGAACTATAGATTCTCAACAGGAAAGACATGGCCTTGAAAAACTATGCAAATTTAAAGAGCACATGTAACAAATCAATGGCAACAGAAAAAATCTCACCAGAGTGTATATTTCATCCCGGTCTGAGTCAAGATCTTCAGCTTTACTTCCGTCGCCGATAAGTTTACTAATTTTGAAGTCAATTCCAGCCTCTCTCAAGCCATTCTCAGCAGTTTGAAACAACTCATTGGTTTTGGACTTATTTTCAGATACCATCCTCCTGGACAATGCACTCCTAAGTAAAGAGCCAATATGTTCTTTCTCCTTGATCAAACGAGCAACTGTTTCATTCAAACTCTTTACTTCACGATTCTTTTCCTCAACTACGTCCTTTGTTTTCCCAGCAAGCATTCCTGTTAATTCGTAGATAGATTCCATCCCTGCCAAACAAGCACGTATATTTTCCTCCAAATCCGTCTCTTGTGGAAGAAAAAAGGACTCCGATACATCTGATTGATCCATATTATCAGCATCAACAATCTTAATAACATCATAAATCCTTTCGTGAATTCTAGAAACGAAATTCAACTGATCTACCAGTAACGGCCTCTGTAACTCCATCTTCATCTGCCAATCTTTCAATTTATCATCATATTCACCGGTCAAGTTCCTCAACTCCATTAATTCATCCTCTGCCAAATTAATCTTCTCCAACATATCTTTTTCAATCTCCCCATCCTTTTCAGCTATACTCTTCTCTAAATTTTCAATTATATTACTTTTCTTTGCCATCTCTTCACGTAATCCACTTATTGTAGCTTCAAGCTGAGAAACTTCAATGGCAATTTCATAATTTCGTTGCTCTATTTGCTCTCTGGCTTCATTTCTAGATTTGGTTGTGGTTTCCATCTGTTTAACAAGCTCTTCAACGATCTCATTTGTTCTTTTGATTACTCCATAAGCAACAGAGGGCAGACCAGTGTACTTTTGCGATCGCGGCAATCCTCCGGCAGAGAAGTTTTTGAAATTGTTAACTTTTCCAGATATTTTTTCTATACCCGAGACAAGCATATGTGCAGAGGTCTCGATCTCTGATCGCAATCCATCTTTTCCCTTGGAAACTTCCTCCAATTGCTTCGCCGAGTCTTCTCTCTGTTTTGTAACCTCCTCTTTGATCTTATTAGCTTCGGCTAATTGCGCCGTTAAGCTCTCGTTCGATTTCAAAGCTTCTTCTTTCTCGCGGAGAGCTTCATCTCGTTGTCTCCCGCACTCGTCTCGCATCTTAATCGCCTCGTGAGCCAAAGCTTTTAATCGATTAAACGAAACTTGAAGTTCTGATTTCGAATTCTCCGCCACTTGTCGTGCTTGTTTCTCGCGATCAAGCTCCGCGAGAATTCCACGGAATTTCTCGACCGACACATCCTCTTGAGATGGATCTTTTATAACGATCGGTACCGGCTCATCGGACTCCACGTCGCTGAGCATCGCATCGGCTTCCTCATCGCCCGCACTCGTCATTTAAGAACAACACCAAATGTTTCTATAATCAATCAAGTAAAAGATATCTCGTATTTTGTAGCGATCGAAACCCTAGAATTCGAAGCAGAGGAGGAAACTAATGGAAGTTACCGATTGAAGTAGGAAAGAAAGGAAATCAATTAACTGGAAAAAATATAAATTACGATTAAGTTCAAATCAGAACAATTAGAAATTGCATGAAACAGGAGATATAGGGAAACTAAGGGAAGGAAAATGGTGGTGTCGTTACCTGAAGGAGACGGTGTCGCTGAAGAACGAAGAACACGATTAGCTACCAACCAGTCTATTTGGTCTCTTCTATTTTATTTTTATTTTTGTAAAGGTAACACCTTGAAACAATTTTATTTTGGAGAAGAAAACAATTTCAAAATGGGTATATTACGCAAATGGTGCTATATTATGCGTGATTTTACTTTTTCTCACCTAACTGTGATAAATTATAAAATGATTGCTCAGATTATGAAAAAGGGTAATTATACCATGCACCGGCGGTGGAAACGTTTTGTTTTCACGGGCGTCCTAATTTTAGGGGTTAAGGATTTAGTTTGAGGTTCATAATTTAGGTTTTTATTTTTATGTGCTCAGAATTTAAGAACTGTGGTTTGAAGAGTTTAGTGTTAGAATTTAAGGGTTATAAGTAAAAATTTAAATCCCTAATATATTCCCCTAAAACCTAAACTCTTATCTCTAAACTCTAAATTCTAATCCTCCACTCTAAATTTTAACCACAAACCCCAAGTTCTAAACCCCTAAACTATAAAAAAACCCTAAAATAAATATTTAACTCCTGAAATTAGGGCGATTGTGCCGCAAGTGCATCAAATATTTTTTCTATGAAAAATTACTTTTAAACAAAAGGAATAATTTTGCTCCTATAATAATCTCAAATAAGCAATGTTATTCATCTTTTTTAATTGCATCAATTTAGTCTTTGAACTCTTAAATTATATCAATCTTATCTTTTGATCACAAGTTAATTTTGATGATATAATACCACGAATAAAGAATTTTAAAATTATTTATTTATTTCATAATTCATATTAATTGTACTGTCACATCATCAAAATTAACCATCACAATATAAAGATAATAATTTTTAATATGTTTAAAATCTTACAAACAATTGTTCATATCCAGCTCTTTTTGAATCAAGCATCATCCATAAAAATTCGATATTGGTGAATTACATAGTAATATCAATCTTCTTCTTTTTAAAAGAAGCTTTAAATTGTCCATACCTATGATGGTTAGCCTATGATAAATCATGTTAGACCACGAATATCAGTCCACATTTCCCATTAAATTGGAAAAATACTTACTCGGGCATGGACTGTTTTAGTAATTTTGCCGTTCCTTAAGCTTGTCATTTTTATTTATCCAAATCTCCTCCTTCTTCTTTTCACATTTCCCTTTTTTCCCTTTTGCAATCATTGCGCTTTCCTCGCTTGGCGTTTTTAATGTGCATTGTATTATAATCTCAAACAATAAATTTTAACCACAATTCATAAATTTTAAACATCTAGATTATAAAAAAGCCTATAAAATAAAAGTTTTACTATACATATTTGTGTACAAAAACTATTAAATTCATATCATTAATTATTATTTTATTTTTTTAATAAAATTTAGTATAATAATTATTTACATTCCTAAAATTTTAAACATCATTGATTGAGGGTGTTTAATGTAATTAATAATCAAGTGTTATTGATTTAGGTGTTTACGGTTTATGATTTATAATTTTAGGGTTTAAGATTTATTGTTTTAGGGTTTTAGTGTTGTTGTATTTTTAGGGTTTTATGGTTTAGGGTTTAAGGTTTAAGATTATGATTTATGGTTCAATGTTTATGTGATTAGGGTTATAATTTATATTTTTAGGGTTTAGAGTTTATAGTTTTAGGATTTTAGTGTTGTTGTGTTTTTTTGGTTTTTATGATTTAAGGTTTAAGGTTGGGGTTTAGGGTCAAGGTTTAAGGTGTAGGGTTTAGGATTTAGGATGTTAGGATTTAATTCTACTAAACACCATAAATTAATAATATTTATTTTTTTAGAAACATAATTAATTACATTCTAATAGATTATATTAAAAAGTAAAATAACTATTAAAGATATGAATCTAATAGTTTTTATACACAGCCCTAAATAGCAAAACCCATAAAATAATTAACAAATATTATTCTCTCTGTCCCAGTAACTGTGTCACTTTTCTATTTTAAAATTGTCTCAATCAAATTGTGATTTTAAAAAATTCAACCAACTTTTGTAACACAAATTTACTTTTCTATCCTCTTTTAGTTTTCTAACAAAAACAAAATTTATCTTTTTAAGGGTAAACTTGTCATTTAAATTATTTTACACCATACAATTATTTATTTTTAAAATTTTATGAAAAATTCAATATATGACACCATTAGTGGGACAGAGGAAGTATCAAATTGATACGATAAAATCTAATGTTATTTTAAAATTATAATCCCAACCCAAAATGACACTAGTCAGGAGTTTATTATGTTGCTAGCCCAAAGCAAAATGGGCTCAAAATATCATATACTTCTCTTAAATTTTTACCAAAATCACCAGTTTTGACTTTCATGTTAGATAAGTCGCTCTAAAATCAACCTTATCCATTAAACATCACTCCATCTTAATCTAATTATATTTTTAAAACATGCAAACCAACAGGTTTATAGTTTAACCCGTTAGCTACAATCCCTTGCTTTGTCCCCAAGCCTGCAATTTCTTATCTAACAATAACACATCAATCGTCACGAAATAATTTTCATTAATTAAAAACATGGTAATATTAATAAAAAAATATACACTAAATCATTAAATATCTGAAAATTTCTAGAAAAAATATATTTACAAGAAGAATAATAATCAATTTAGTTTTGACCGGTTTAAGAATATGATCATTAACCTCTAGAGTAAATGATTAAAGCTTTTAGTTAATATTTTCTCTTTTTCTGCTTGATTTCCTGGTTAATAAGTCTTTCGTTCTCAGAATGTTGATTTTTTCTCTCTTCATTTTTCTTGTTCTTATGAGCATAAAACGAAAGGCACATATCTTAGCTTATACATCATCTAGATGTCAATTTTGCTAAATTAGGGCAGAATCTACACACAAATAAAGTGTCGGGTTAAATTCTAACATGTGTTTGTTTATAAAATTGGTATAATAAAAAAGTTGTTTACAATTTTTTTCAATCGTGTCTTTAAAGTTTTTCTTTAGTATTTTACACTTTAAAATTTTACTTTTTTGAACCAACAAGGGTTGGTATTGCTTAAGTATGTCTCGAGCTTAAAATTTTGTGCATGCAAAAAATTTCCACTGGGAGACACGCACCAAAATTAGGTGTGCGACGTGAATCGATCCGGATTAATCAAGACAAAACTCTAAAAAATCAGGAGAACAAGCCGTTTTTATTTTAACTTTTTTGAAATAGACATTTTTTGGATGGTCAATTGAATTAATTAAGAATATGAAGGACCCCAGAATAAGTCAACATTTAACCGCAATATCAAACTAAATATTAATTTTATGGTTGACCATATGTATATTTAAGTTAAATTGTAGTTAATATGTAAGATTTTTAGGAAAATATGATTGAGTTTGGAAGGGATGGAACTGAGGCCTAGGATATTTTTATACTTTTAAACTTCAAATATTTTTCTTTTATCACCTTTTGTTTTTATAATTGTATATATAATTATTGATTTAAGTTTTTTTAACCTAAGTAATAATTTTAAAATTGTATATAAACATTTTTCTACCTATGTAATTCAGGTATATACTTTATTAAAAAATTACAAATATGTTTTTATATTACATATGTCTAGTAGCTTTTATTTATAGAGGAGATAAAATTATAAAACAAGATTGAAAAGGCCTACTAAATAAAAAAAAACCCCTCAAAATTTGTTTATTTTTAATTACAAATTTAACATTGTCACGTTACGTTAACAAAAATTTTGATCGTCAGTTGATCGTCATGTTAGAGAATAATGGATCGAGACGATAAGAATATTTTTGCAGTGATGATAGTGCATGTGATATTTGGATTTGAGGAAACCATGATTTTAATATTGAAGTCGTATATTTTAAGTTAATCAAATATTTTTTTATCAAGATATAATTTCTCTCACGAGCGATATCTCGAACATCTAATTAAGTGAGATTAAAAAAATACATAGTTGATATCAAATGTTTCGTGTCAATATAAAACATTAGACACATTTATATATCTCAATTTGCGTGAAATTCAATACATAAAATATTAGAATATATAAATACAATTCTTCTAGGATTTATGTTCAATTTAAATATCAAGGACAAAAAAAAATAGACAACATGTTAGTATTATCGTGAAAGAATATTTCCATTAAATCATGTGAATTTAGAGTTAAATTTGACTTGGAATCTAACAAAAGATTTTAAATTTAAATATTTATCTCTTAGTATTCTAACCGAAAGGAAGTTTAGTATAACTAAAACACTAATAATTCATTATGAGTCGAAATTCTCAATAGCTAGCATTTAAATGGAGTCTTTTTGGTCAGATCAGTGAACCTTTGGCGAGGTTTCTGAGACAGATCAAGATTCGTAAAAATCAATCTCAGCATCGAGTACCCTCCCACAGATCCAAGGTACCATTTTACTTTTTTCCATCACTTGAAAAGTTTTTAAATGAGTCGAATTTAATGCTTGCAAGGAAAGATTGAAAGATTAATTTTAGACTAACGAAAATCACCGAAAAAAATAGAAATATTATTGTATTCAGGGACGAAGGTACATTGAGAATGGGAGCGTTGATTGTCCCCCATGGTTTAGTTTAAGACCTTATTCATTTTAAAATCAATTAAATTAAATCTTAATTTTTTTTAATTTTTATAATTTAATTGTTTTATATGATCTTGAGCATTTTAAAATTAAGCACTTGTCCCCTCATGATTCAATAATGACTACGTCCTTAATACTATTTCACAAATTTAAGTCATGTTAAACTTATTTTTAAATAAAAACTAATTAAGAATCTATTTTAATAAATTACATAAAATTTCTTAAAATTCAGACTTAGTTCATGTGCCCTACTCTCTGACCTTTAGTTCAGAAGTTCAAACCACGAATATGATTTTCCTGTAGAAATACAAGTAAAAAGTACAGATAATTTTATATTAGGAGGATAAAACTATAAAATTTTAAAAGGGTAAAAAGAACTTTTCAAATTATATATAAATTTTAATTTTTAAGGGCCACTGATCCCTTCTGACCTTCTCTTGGTCTATCACTGTGTAGAAGGTTCCATCATTAATTCATTATTCATCTTTTACCTTCTTTTTGGTCAACGTAGGATAAGCACTATGCCATGAAACAGAAACAGAAACAGCAAAACATCAAAACCAAAATAAACCGGCGGATTAATTTCCTGCTGCTGAGGTTGCTTATATATATGGTTCACACACACATATATTAAAAAATTTATTTATATGAAAGAATGTTGAATACTTCATCTGTAACCAATCACTTGCGTGTTCATTTCTGGGGAAAACACACCTATATTTCTTGGAGTTTAAATTTCCACCACTTCTTAATTTCTAAGAACTTTCCAGTGGTCGCATAACCTTTGAATCGGTCATTAATTTTCGGCACCCTTTTCTTCATTTCTTGATTTTCCATGGAAATTTCGCTTTATCTGAGACATTTAAATACAATTAGATTACAGCAACCGTACAACCTTCTCATATACTTCACCCTTATCATTTTCCAACTCTTGGTTTGTAGGAGGAGACATCACTTATTTCCATTAGTGAACCATTGGAGTAAGGTTTATCACTTGATCTTTAGATTTTATTAGTTATGGGAAGCAAAATTTCAAAGGGTTCTAGTAGAAGGTCCCGAACGAGCAGGCCGAGTGGTACAGGTTCATTGAGTCCTTACGGATACCTCACACCTCAGCATCCAAGTTATGCACCGTCGCCGTGGAATAATTATGTACCGCAAACACCCCGGCGTGTTGATAAGACTATACAGAGGAAATACTCAAGGATAGCTGATAACTACCAGACATTGGACCAGGTTAGCTTCCTGTTCTATTATTCTTTTGAACTTTTATCTGTTCTGTCCTTTTGTTTTGGTTAAGATGAAGAAAGGGTGTGTTTTCATGTAAGAAATTGGTGATTACAGGTTACTGCTGCACTTGCACAAGCTGGCCTTGAGTCCTCTAATCTTATTGTTGGCATTGATTTCACAAAGAGCAACGAATGGACTGGTACCATCAGATGCCTATAACTTTCTTTTTCTGTTTTCAAATTATCTGCAATGCACCATATTTGAACTTTCATGGAAAACCAGGAGCGATATCGTTCAACCATCGAAGCTTGCATCACATAGGACAAGGTCAAAATCCCTATGAACAAGCGATATCGATTATTGGACGGAGTTTATATGCTTTTGATGAGGACAACTTAATTCCGTGTTATGGATTTGGAGATGGTAAGGTTCATCCAAATTCCAATGTGTTCTATTACCATTCTACATTTGTTTGATTTGATTTTATATGTTTGCCAGCATCAACGCATGATCAAGACGTCTTCAGTTTCAATCCAAATTCCAATGTGTTCTATTACCATTCTACATTTGTTTGATTTGATTTTATATGTTTGCCAGCATCAACGCATGATCAAGACGTCTTCAGTTTCAATCCGGGAGACAGATTCTGTGAAGGATTCGAGGAGGTTCTCACACAATACCGAGAAATCGTTCCTCAACTTCGACTTGCAGGTGCCTGCCTTTACTTGCTCCCCTGGCTTACTCTTTTTGTATATACATCTTGAACTTGAAGCAGTTTGGTTCTTACAACAGTTGTCTATATTTTCTGATTGCAGGACCGACATCTTTTGCACCCATCATTGAAATGGCGACGACTATTGTCGAGCAAAGTGGTGGTCAGTACCATGTTTTGCTGATAATTGCTGATGGACAGGTAACTAACTCCACACGTTACTTCAGTTTTTGTACAACTTTTATCTCATCTTATGTATAATTTAGGTCACCAGGAGTGTTGACACACAACATGGTCATCTCAGCCCCCAAGAGAAAAACACAATCGATGCAATTGTAAAAGCAAGGTAATTCTCATTAACTTCCTATATGCTTTAAATTGCCTATAGCACCGAATATTACGTATATACTCACATGCTCATCTTGCTGCAGTGAATTCCCCTTGTCGATCGTCCTAGTCGGGGTTGGAGATGGACCTTGGGACATGATTAGGGGGTTCGATGATAACATCCCTGCTCGCGCCTTTGACAATTTTCAGGTGAACATGAACTAACCGAACTAAATTCTGATTTCTGCATACTTTTCTAGTCATTGACAAACTTGATCTTCCTAGTTTGTGAACTTCACTGAGATAATGTCAAAGACGATGAATCCATCAAGGAAGCAAGCGGAATTTGCAGTTTCAGCCTTGATGGAAATACCTTCGCAATATAAAGCAACGATTGAGCTTGGCTTATTGGGGTAATTTGTTCGATTTTCGACTTCGATTCATGTTCATTTCTTAATTTTGTTGTTCTAAAATAATTGGTTTTGTTTTTACAATTAAAATCAGAAGAAGGAAGGGAAATACTTCAGAAAGAGTTCCTCTCCCTCCTCCCATTTATGGTCCCCCGAACCCTTATTCTCGCTCGACTAGTTTCCGGCACAATGTACCATCTCATTATGGATATCAAGCGGCGGTTACTCCGGCCAGAGCTCCGTCTTCAACTCCCTTTTCCGACAATCAGGTACACCATTCCGATGATAATTACATTGTCGTTTAGTTTACTAAGACTCTGTTACGAGTGTCGGATATGAATACTAATTCCTTTCTGCTGCAAAACTGACAGGTTTGCCTTTGTCCCATTTGTCTTGGTAATCCCAAGGACATGGCCTTTGGTTGTGGACATCAGGTTGACTACTTAATCTATTTCCCATTTTGTTTCATATCACAATAAGTAATGGAATTAAACATTGAAATTGACAGACATGTTGTGACTGTGGAGAAGATCTCCAGCTCTGCCCCATATGTCGTGCAGCTATCAAAACTCGAATCAGACTGTATTGATCTGTCCCTCTGGAGTTCCAATTCCCCGTTACATTGAGAATTTTGCACCGTCAAGCAATTTCATGATTCTGTTCATTGTTTTTTATTAGTCTTCTCTTCATTTTATTATGTGTAGTTGTTGTCACGGAGTTGATGAAGCCCAACTCTTTATGCGGTACTTAGAGCTTATTAATAATTTTTTGATTAAATGATATATATTTCGGATGAAATAGTTATATATAGTATATGAAATTGATATATATATATATATGTTTTATTTTTTTTGAACATAATCAATAAGTTAATCCTTAAATTTTTTTATGTGTTTTGTTGTATTTTTCTTTGTTTTAATAAAATCTGATTTCTTGTTAAAATAATAATTTTCATACAATTTTTTTCTTGGACTTTCATTTTGGATCTAAGTTGGGCCGGACCTGGTTAGGATTAATTTATCCAGTTTTAAAATTAAAAAAAATAATAATCAATTGAATCTAAATTTTTTAGGGCACCATACATTTGGCTCTGTTACTTTTCATTTTTCGTAATATTTTCTCATGTCAATGTCATGCCTAATTATACCAAATTTTGAATGTTTATGATAGTTACTCAATTTTAGTTTTTTTCAATAAACTTTGAAGTTAAATTATTGTGTTAAATATTATGTCCAAAACTTTGATTTAATTCCCAAACGTAGTAAGGGCATATTCTTGTATTCTTGATAATTCTCTTTCCACTAGAATAAGTTGAAAGACGAATAAAAACTTTGGTACCATTTAAATTTCATATGCTAAGAACCCAGATCAATGTCCAAAACCTTACTGTAATTGTTATGTCCAATAATTCAATATTGCATGTAAACGGAATCTATAATGTTGTGATCCGGGACAAACGAAAGTGGATGGACACGAATCGGATCATAGACCAGCATATTTAATCTTCTATCGCTTTTCCGTCTTCAATTACGTCTACCTTTTCCTTTAACGAAACGATCTTTGTCGATAGAATCTCTGTAGAAAATTGCAGCTTCAAATTATTGTTGTAATCACTGAGGTGTTAACCCATTTTTACATTTTTGTTAATCCATGCAATAAAGGGCTTTCTATCTATTTTATTAACACTAAAAGAAACAAAAAGACTACTAGTATCATATAATTAAATAAGAATTTCAGGAATCCAAACAAAAAAAATACAGATATCAACCAATAAGAGATTTTTTTTTGAGTTTCCCTTTCTTTTTTTCTCTGTAATTATCAGTGTATAAAACTGAACCCTAGCAGTTACAAAAATGGGAAATTTTGGGGAAAAAATCGATACAAGGAAAGAAACCCTAACATCTGTAACTTATCGGGGATTTTAATCAATACAAAAAGGAAGAAACCTTCAGAGGTAACATCATCTTTCTTTGTTTTCTATTTCGAATTCAAAAAAAATAGAGCGGCAAAAAGAAAAAAAAGGTTAGGGTTTTAGACTTTTACCTCCGCGGTTATCGGCCCTTTTGTCATCATTCGGCTCCGTCTACGTCGGTGATGAGCCTCTTGCACGGCGAGCCGGTGAGGACACAAAAGTTAAGAATTTTAAAACTAGGTTTTTGGTCTCGAGTTTTTAAATTTAAGTAAAAGGGGCTCATTATTTTGGTAATTGGCTTCGATTTGTGTTTTGGAGAAAGGAACGAGTGTTTTAAAAGGGGGCTTGGGTTCTGTGACGGTGAACGGTTATTATCCTACCGATTAAAGGGAAAAGAAGGAACGAAGGAGAGAGGTTTCTGTTTCTTTAAAACTCATCTCAAAAATATTTTTTTTGTTTATTTTCAGTTTTTATATCCGACCTTGAAAATGGGTTTATTACTTCATTAAGTCCTTCCACTCTTTGATCCAATCTTTTAAGCCATTCTGCTTTTGATAATTACGAACACAGTCCTTTCACTTTTTAAAACCTCGGTCTTGATCCCTTTCGTTTTCAAAAATTTCAATTTCATCCTTGTTTTCTGTTTATATGGTGTATTCTACATACTTTTATATGGTATATATGTATATATATTATATGCATATATATGTACGTGTATTATTTATATATTATATAGTATATATATTATATGTACATAGTCAATGTATGTATTGTTATACTATGTATGTAGTTGTAAGTATATAATATTATAATATATGTATATGCTAGCAGTCGTGTTATATTATTATATATTTATATATTTCTTTGTTCTTATATATATGTATCATTTTATTTCCTACTTTCAATCTTTGTTCAAATCAGCCTTACGGTGACTCGCAACGATATATGATCTGTATTATTCATGGTCTATTTTAATTTAACTAACATACTAACATTTAATTTATGCTTTAATTTTCTTACACTTTAACTTTTGTTCGGTTCGGTCCTTTCTGAATTTTTTATTTTCTTAAACTATACTTTATTTTCGCTCGATCTGGTCTTTCCCGGATGTTTATTTAAATTCCGTATTTGCTTTTCCGCATTTTATCTATTCGCTTGTTCTTTGTTTCCATGTTTATTTCAATTCGTCTTTATTTATGTTTTTTTTGCCATGTCTTTGTTTAATTTCTTGTGTTTTGCTCATGCATTTAAATAGTCGTTCATTTAATCTTGTTTAATTTTACTCACATTGATAATTAATTAATTTAAACTATAAAAATGATGTATTTATTAGTTCGAGTATCTGCGTCATAATATTTTGACTTATTGATATTGACCAAATATTCTAATTAATTTATATTGTCTAAAGGTAAATTTTGAAATGAATAAAATTGATAGATCATAACATCATGGTTAAATGCTTGCACCATGCATAAAAGTGACGTACGAAATTCGAACTATAAATTACTACGACAGTCAGGCTTATTTATTGTCGGTTTAATCTACGATCTAATGTATCGTCAACCTTATTAATTAAATGTCCAATTAATTTAAACCCTCCAATTTGATAAAGCGCGTTAAATCAAATCAATTTTCAATTAAATACGCTTAATTAAATTCAATTTAAATTTCAATAATTTTCATCGTTTTAAAAGCAACAAATATTTTGATACCAATTTTTCGGCGTGATGGAGGTGCTAATCGTTACCCACACGTAACTAACTCTCAAACCCTTTTAAAATGAATCTCTGGTTTATAGTGTCCGGCTTACCTTATTCAAATGGTCGGTGACGACTCTAAATTTACATCATTTTCAATAAATACGAATTTTCCAAAGAAATTTCCTAATAATCTTATTTCAAAAAATATCGAGATAACCTATAGCCGGAAGAAAAAGATAGAAATTGTAGCGATGTCCTTCTCGCTAAAAAAGAATGTTTTGTAGTTTTTTTTTTTAATTTTGGAAATGATGTCTTGGTGTCTTCCGTGGGATTTTAGAAAACCCGTATTTTGTTTTGAAAATGGAGTCGCCACCGGCCACTCAAGGTGGACCGGACACCGAAAAAAATCAGAGATTTCAAAATATCGGGTTCGGGAGTCGATTACGGATGGAGAAGGATTAGCACCCCCACACCGCCCAAAATTGGTACTTTAATAATTATCGCTTTATTAATATTAGACTTTCCGGATTAAAGTGACAATTAAATTAAAATCTGGTTATATGTGCGAGTAAATTTTAAAGGCCCCGTTATTCGAGAGTAAACGCCAACCAACCACTATCACTACGCCGATCATCGACCCGTTTACGCTCGAATAAAAGGGCACCGCATTGACAAAATATATGTCCGTTATGCAAACTTAAAAAACATGGCAAATATAAATAAATACATTGCGATAAAAATATAAATAAATACTAACATAATAAAATACTAATATAACATAAATAAAATACCAATCTAAAACATACATACATAACTATTAATTTAACACATAAATAAAAATAAATCTAACATAAATAAAATACTAATCTAAAACATACATACATAAATATTAATCTAACTCATAAATAAAAACAAATCTAACATAAATAAAATACTAATCTAAAACATACATACATAAATATTAATCTAACTCATAAATAAAAACAGATCTAACATAAATAAAATACTAATCTAAAACATACATACATAAATATTAATCTAACTCATAAATAAAAACATATCTAACATAAATAAAATACTAATCTAAAACATAAATTTAAAACATAATAAATACTAATCTAAAACATAAATAAACATACAAACTAAAAACACAATTTTAAATTAACTACTACTTCATTAAATCATAAAAATTACAACATAAATAAATAAAGAAAGAAAATATACCTAACTAGGAGTTCGAATGACAAACCCCGACTGAACCCCACCGAGATCTACCACGACCTCTCCAAAAAATTAACTAGATCAAATCCAAAATATGACCCCGATCGAACCGGTTAGAGCCGATGATATTGCCCCGGTCCTTAGCTACCCGAGAGCCAAGCTCTCTTATTTGGGCATGCCAATCTGCTGATTCCATGCTTCTCAATCCCCCATGCTTTTATATAAGCAATTGGAGTTGTTAAAGGGGAGATGTGGAGGCTTTAGCTATACAAAAAATTTTCCCTTTTTTATTTATTTATTTTTTTAATTTTTAATTTTTTAATTTTTTTATATTAATAATAATATTATTACACCAATACTAAAATATTAAAAACTTGGACAAAAATGAGTAATTACAGTTGCCCCTCTTTGCTTGTTATTGTGAAACGAGAACAAAGCAAAGATCAAAAGTACTTATTTTTGTCTTATCTGACTGAACTTCTTTCCTTTTGACGCGTGTCTTCTTTCTTTGATAGATCTTCTTTCTCTTCGGTGCAAGTCTTCTTTCTTGTCTTGATTGATTTACCTTGTCACTCTAAGGAATCAAAACCTTCAAAATGGGGGGTTGTTTGTTGCGAAAGCCAAACCGAGTCTCACTTGCTACATTATTGATAATAAGCTAATACCTAAAAAGAGTTCGACCCAGCTGCAACACCGACGAAAAGACGGGGTCTACAAAATTCGATCCAGCTGCAACACTGACGAGAAGGCAAGACCGATAGATGAAAGTTCTGATGTCTGATCCAGCTACAACTCTGACAAAGAGACAATATCAGAACTCTGACAATTTTCCCCTTTTTTTCTTATGTCCCTATACAGAAATTGTAAAAACGTTAGTGTTGAATTCTTGGTTTTCGAAACTAAGAGCGAGCAAAATTCGACTCGACTCAAAAAAATCGAATAACTAGATTTGACTCGAAAAAATTTCAAATAAAGTTTAAGTTGTAAAATAAAAATTCGAATAATTCAAAATTTTTAACTAGTGGATTTATTTTTAAGTTCAAGACGAATTCCTCAATTTTTTATAATATATACATATCAATATATAAAAATATGAAGAAATATTGTCACATGAAAAAAATATAAAGAAATATATATACGTATCTTATATAATTAAAAAAAGTCGTTTAAATTAAAATCAAATAAATAATTACAATTAAATTTTTATAAGAATTCAAAAACTCAACTCGACTTGAGTTTTTTAAACTCGATTCGAATAAAAAAATTTCAAATAAAGTTTAAATTATAAAATATGACACGTCAACTCGAATAATTCAATTTTTTTTGACTCGACTCGATCGAACACTCACTCTTATCCGTCAAAAGTAAGACATCTGGAATATATTGATTAGAGACTAAAAACTACAGTCTGCAGCTCTCCGGAAACTGCTCTTTTAAGACATCTTTTTTGCTTAGCAAAATTCAAGCAAATACTTTACTGATTAAACCCATGTCAATGTTACAAATTGAATAGGCACAACAACGTCATTCTAAATGGCACGAGGACTTGCATTTAGTTCTTCACGGTACTTTGACTCAAAAACAGCCATAGCAGCGAGTGAACCATAACCCATAGTTGCAAATGGCAGGGCGTCAGTAGATCCATGAGGATAGATCTGTATGATACCACAGGTCAATGAAAAGTGGAAGAGAACAATAACAGAAGTAGCAAAAAATATCAGATTCTCGCTGTATAACTAAACTCACCATATGCAGATGTGGCCCAGTCACATCGACTCCACCAAGCACCAAAGCAGCTTGAACATATCCTTGGTAGCTAAACAATATGACAAAGAGAAAACATTAAGGCTTTATTCACTATCTACTGATGACGAAAAAAATCCAAGTACATCAAGGATCACACTCTCGGATGTGAGCTTACTTGAAGAGATGGGATTTCAAAAAGTCAGGGCTGTTGCAACCCTTGACTGTCGACCAGTATGATACCAATGTAGCTGCAGCTGGGAGCTGACCATGTCTTTGATCAAAGGCAACATGAAAATAAACCACAATGTGATACTCAAACATAGAACTTGATAATAAACCAAAACCATAAGGAAAAAAGCCAAACATATATGCAAGAATGGTGAAAAAGAGAGAATTCGTATACCAGTCACCGCCTCTGTATCAGCAGCAGTTCCTGCTCCACAGCAATAAATATTTGGGGCCATATAATGAATTTTCTCACAGTTCTTATCACAAACAATGGATCCTGCAGTGGCCCTTGTACCTGCTCCGAGAATGACACCTTCCTGGTACAAAGTTTATACAATCAAGAAAATTGAACAATTCAAACAAAATTGGACATTTGAGAAGCACCAGTTGATTCAGGAACAAAATACAATAATAGCTCGTTAGACACTGAAGAAGCAGTGCTGAAATTAACAGTTCAAAGTAGTCACATTCCTAGAATCAATGCTAATGCTATACCTAAGCAAGATATTTGTATATGCAATTTCTATAATCACAATATCATAACTAAACAGCCAACCATGTTGATAAGAAAGAAAAATCAGATAATAAATCACTAGTAAAGATATAAAAAACCTGATAAATAAGACCAACAATTGTTGTTCCTGTCTTTCGAAACGATGGAGGGCTAGCCCCCTTTTTCACGAGCATTTCATTTCTTCTGCACAAATCGAAGCTGAATCCGCCTTTTGGAGGAAGTTCCACAACAGCATTTGCCATTTTTTTTGTAGTTCTAACTAAAAAAGGAAAAAGAAAAATAACAAATTGAACATACTCAATCAAGTTTCATTTGACAAAGCAGTAAATTTTC
This sequence comes from Hibiscus mutabilis, assembly GCA_019671005.1. Lineage (NCBI taxonomy): Eukaryota > Viridiplantae > Streptophyta > Magnoliopsida > Malvales > Malvaceae > Hibiscus > Hibiscus mutabilis. Next base: position 65,864,743 of record CM033718.1, on the reverse strand, counting down.
ACGAGTAAGCCAACAATTTTTCAAGTAAAGAGGGTTTTCCATGATTTTATTTATTTAATATCACCTTTAACGAGAATCAGATAACAGAACCTTTGAAGTTACATTTGAGTTCAATAATAGCAAAATTATTGCGAAAATTAAAAAAATCCTAACAGAAATTTTTGGAATCCCTAATAACTAATTGTCGACCGTTCGTACAAATAACCACGACCTAAGTTCCTGTTTGGTTAATGGGAAACAGTTGAGAAAAATTATGCCGTAGAATTCCATCAACATGAAACCAATCGACAGTGTTCAATTCGACAATTGGAAGCACTTTAAAATTTAAATAAACTACAGTAAAGATAAAATAAACAATTAAAGACCAAAAAAAGTATAAATTTCTTTTCTTTCCTTTACATCTTCCTCATCAACCAAAAAGCAGAGCAAAATATTTCTTATTAAAAAAAAAACTCAGATATTCAAAGTGTTAAAAAGATAGAGATGTAATAGAAAAACTTACAAGGATTGAGACCCAAAAATTGAGAGAGAGAGAGAGAATGGAAATTATAGAGAGAAACAAGTAGTCGACAATGGAAGTCTGGGCGGCAAGTTTTGAGCTTTTGGCGCTATAAGCAATGAAGCTTGGCAAAAAATAAATGGCGTTTTTTGGCTTAAACCAGAAAATGGTACTTGAATTTTGAAAAGTTTGTCAAACTGGCCCCTAAATTATTTGTTGGGTCAATTTAACGCCTGAACTTGACAGGTTTAATCAAATTGACCCCTGATTTTTTTGAGGTCAAATTGTCCTAGTTCAAGAGCGGATTTCTATTTTTTTTTATAAATAGTTATTTCATTTCACGGACTCTCTCTTTCTTTCTTTTTTCCATTTCATAAATTTTTTATTATTTTGTAATTCAAAATTAAATTGGTGTTCTATTAATGTGTACTATTAAATTCAATCAAAACTTAGAAGAAATAATTATTTTTATTAAAATAATTTTATTCAAATTTAATAGCAAAATATATAAGTATTAATATAAGGGTTAAATTTGATACACAGCTGTGTAAAATAAATTTTATACAAGCCTGCCTATTTCTACTATAAATCAAAATTAAACCTAAACCCTAAAAACTAAACCCTAAACCTTAAACCCTAAATTCTAAGCACTAACCTTAAATTATAAACCCTACAACCCAAACCCTAAACTCTAAACCCTAAACTAAACCCCTAAAACTAAAAGGTCCGTGTAAATTAAAGTTTACACAGACTGTGTATTTAAGTTTTTCTCTTAATATAAACATAAATTTTATTATTGTTAAATATTTATATGGATAATTTAAAAATCATTTTAATAAATCACATGAATCACTAATTCTTTAATGGGAAAAATACATATTTAGTACCCAGCTATGGTCGCGTTATTATTTAGGTACCCTAACTATTATTTTTGGCAAACTAGTACCTAACATTATGTTTTTGTTCTGTTTTAGTACCTTAGCCGTTAAAAATTAGCGGAAATGATGATGTGGCTTGGTATAATCGTAGTTTTATTCCAAAACACTTATATATATATATGATCAGTTTAGTCCAAAATCCATCAATTTAAAACAACATCTTAATTTTTGGGGAGAATTACAGATTATGTTCGACTGGAAGAAGAAAAATGAGAAATTTACAATTCTAATCTAAAAATTAAAATAATGTATAAATTGATATAATTTTAGACTAAATCAATAGGTTGTATAAGTTTTTAGACTAAAATTGTTATTAACCCAAGCCACGTTATGTTAATTTTTAACGGCCGGGACCAACATAGAAAAAACGTAACATTAAATACCATTTTGTCAAAAATAATAGTTGAAATGCTAAAACAGTAATGAAAGCATAGTTGGGGTGCTAAAGATGTAGTTTTCCCTTCTTTAATTTAGTGTGGAGTTGGTCGTCTCGCATATAAGGTTTGGGCTTCTTGAGTTACAATAATATGTAAATACCGCTGCATCTCTAGGCCCATTAATGACATTTTTCTTTTAATTAAAGGGTTTTGCTATACATACTCCGGACTGCGTATTAGAACTATTAGATTATTATCTTTAATTATTAGTTTATTTTTTAATAGAATCTATTAAAATGTAATTATTTATTTCCTAAAATATTAAACGCTATTGATTCAGGATGTTCAATGTAATTAATAATAAGGTAAAAGGATTTAGGTGTTTATGGTTTATGATTTATAATTTTAGGGTTTAGAGTTTATTGTTTTAGGGTTTTAGTGTTGTTAAGGGTTATAGGCTTTAAGGTTTAGGGTTAGGGTTTAGTATGTTAGGATTTAATTATATTAAACACCATAAATTAATAATATTTTTTAAAATATAATTAATTACATTATAATAGATTCAATTAAAAATAAAATAATCATTAATGATAGAATCTACTAATTTTTATACACAACTCTAATTAAGTTATCTAGCTAATCTAATTTGCTTTATCTAAAATTTTTATTATCTGGGTTATATTCACAATTTCGTTAACATTTAACGGTGGCTTGATCGAAATTAATTTGATGATTTAGTATCCTAATCGATAAAAATTTTAGTTCAATGTTCAAAAGATCGAACTAATAATTTAATGACTTTTGAGGATAATTTACCCTAATCATTATTGCTTTTGACCGGGGAGCCAAAAATTTGGATGGAGATTTTAAAATACTAGCTTTTTTAGCTGTATTGTACTAAAATGTTAGCATGTGATTAGTAAAAAAAATGTTAGCACGTGAGATTATTTGGTTTGGATAAGTAATTTTGTAGAAAAATAATAATTTTCTGAAATTTTATAAATTAAAAAGTATTTTTTTTAATAATAATCATATGATTATATAGTAGTATTTGTTATAATCAGCCGATCAAACCTTTAGCGAAATCCATTTGGAGTTTAACCTTTTTCGGGCTTGTGTGGACAATATGGATGTCACGAAATGATTATATTTTCAACAATAAACAGCTCAACGTGGCCCAAATCTTCGATTTAGCTTTAATCAAACCTACTGGGTCGTGCGTGGCTCCTCCAATGGGTTTTTGCAAGTTCAACGTAGATGCTTCAGTTCGTGGAAATTACAGTGATGCTGGCATCGGGGGAATTTTGTGTGATCACTCCGACATCACTTTGGCAAAATTTTCAAAGTCCATTGGCGTGTTCAATCCGACAAGTGCTGAATTACGCTCTATCCTTGAAGCTTGTAATATTTTCTACTCCTCAAAATGGTACGAGTTTTGTCCCCTTGTCATTGAATCTGATAGTATGTTGACTGCCAATTGAATAAACCAGTTAAGCTTGGTGTCTGCTGTTTTTGAAGATCTAGTGTCGAACTGTAGGCTTTTTGTACTTCAGTGTTGGGAAAACCGAGTTATTTCTCACATGAACGTAGCTTCAAATCTAAGTTGAAATGTTAAAATCGAAACTATTAAAATTTGCACAACGAACAAATCCGTCAACTATTGAATATTAAAACTAAATGGAAAAACCCAATAATAAACAAACAAAATAAATAATAGAGAGAACATACCGAATTTACGAGGTTCGACAAAAATATCGTCTACTCCTCGGGCACCACCACCGGATGATAACTTCACTAATACCAAAATGGTACAAACAAATGGAATTCCTAAGAGTTCCCAAATATTACAAATGGGAGAAGAGAAACAAATGGGAGAGATGGTATGGATGTTGGGATGGTTTTGGAGCGGAATGGTTGCCCCTATTTATAGTTGAGCTATATGGACCAACTCCCAAATAACCTAACAATTCAGTGGTTAAAAAACAATTTTCCCATTGCCAATTTTCAAACCAAATTTCGGTGCATTAATGCACTGCACTTTTACGCTGCCAACCTCTGCCAAATTAATTTTAGCTTTGATTTTCAAGTCAAAATTAACAAATCTCCACATTGGCTTAAAATATCATCAAGCTCTTCAAATCTTCTTTTCCCCAAACGTTATCTTATGCAGTGCCTCCAAATGCGCTCACAAGCGCCATACACCCGAAGGTGTTCAAACTTGCAGGATGTTAATCAAGTTCAAACAATGGTTGAAATTGATTATTGTCATTACCTTGGTCAACATATTTGCAGGATTTTCTACTGTCACAATCTTCTGAAGTAGAATTTTTCCTTCTTTAAAGAGACTATCATAATAGAGATCATGACAGTAGAAAATCATGCTTAACAATAGAGACAGTAGAGACTAATGTGACTTTGAACAACTCCTAAGTCTTCCAACAATCCGTTAAGTCAAATCGCCTCCTTAACAGCCTCCACGACCGCCATGTACTCTGCCTCTGTAGTTGACAAAGCCACTGTTGACTGTAAAGTAGACCTCTAACTTACTAGGGCTTTTGCTAGAGTAAACAAATACCAAGTAGTAGATCGACGCTTATCCAAAATCACCAACATAGTCGAAATCAACATATCCAACCACAAACTGACCAAGTGTTCCATCTTGCTCAAACACCAAACCAACATCTATGGTTTGTTGGAGATACCATATAATCCATTTCATAGTTTGCCAATGTCCTTTTCCAGGATCATGCATGTACTTTCTCACAACTCCAACTGCTTGTGAAATGTTAGGCTTCGTACACACCATCGCATACATCAAGTTCCTATTGCATTAGCATATGAAACTTTTGCCATAAATTCTCACTCTTCATCAGTTTTAGGAGATAATTGAGAACTAAGTTTCAAATGAGAAGCAAGTGGGGTACTTACATGTTTTGTGTTTTCATTCATACCAAAATATTGTAATACCTTTTTCAGATATTGCTTTTAAATTGAACAAAACTTGCCTCTTCGTCTGTCTCTATTTATCTCCATGCCGAGAATCTTCTTGGCTTCACCTAGATCTTTTGTCTCGAACTCTTGATTCAACTGAGCCTTTAATTTGTCTATCTCTTGTTGACTCTTTGAAGCAATCAACATATCATCAACATATGAGAAGAGATAAATGAAAGATCCATATTGTAGCTTTCGCAAATACACTCAATGGTCGTATTTGCTTCTTGTGTACCTCTGCCTCCTCATAAAGCTATCAAATCGCTTGTACCATTGCCTCAAAGATTGATTTAATCCATATAGCGATTTGATCAACTTACAAACCCATTTCTCACCACCAACATCCTTGTATCCTTCTGGCTGAGTCATATAGATCTCCTCTTCCAAATCACCATGCAAGAAAACCGTCTTTACATCGAGTTGGGCTAGCTCAAAATTAAATTGTGCTACTAAGGCCAACAATATTCTAATGGAGGAATACTTCACAACAGAGGAAAATACTTCATTGTAGTCGATTCCCTCCTTTTGAGCATAGCCTTTAACTACCAGTCTTGCCTTATAGCGAACATCTTTTTACTGGGAGATCCATCTTTTTTTTGTAAATACCTACTTGCATCTAATTGTCTTTTTACCTTCTGGTAAATACACCAAATCTAGGTGTTGTTCTTTTGGAGAGACTGCATTTCTTTATCCATGGCATTTTCCCACTTTTCACTTTCTAAGCTTTGTATTACTTCTTGATAAGTAACGGGGATATCATCATCAACAACTAGAAGAACATAGGCCACCGTATCTATAAATCGAGTAGGTCTACAAATTTCTTTCCTTGGCCTTGTAACTGCAAGTGGTTCTGGTGTCTCTATTAGTTCTTGGGTTTGAGCCTCTTCATATTCTGATTCCTTTATTGGAGTTAGAGAATCAGTAACATCAATTTTTGGACTAATCATCGTATGTTGAAACTCTACCTATTTTGGAGTACACTCCACCTGATGTAGAGTACTACTTGTCTGAACAGCTCTATTTTCTACCTTCATCAACATGATATATTCATCAAAGGTAGCATTTCTGCTACAAATTATCTTCTTTGTGTCTAAGCACCACAGGCGAAATCCCTTCACTACATGGGTGATTCCCATAAAGAGAGCATTTTTTGCTATAGGATCCAAATACATGTAAGGAATCATAATCTGTAGCGGGTACTCCAGACCATACCTCCAACAGTGTTTTTTCCTTCAATCGTCGATAACGGTAGACAATTGATGAGATGACAACATATGTCACAGCCTCAGCCCAAAATGGTTTGATCAACCCATCATTGGACAACATACATCGAACTTTCTCAAGTAGTGTTCGATTCATACGCTTTGACACCTATTCTGTTGTGGTGTATGTCTAACAGTGAAATGTCGAATAATACCATGCCCCTGGAAAATGTCAAAGAGCGGATCACTTCTACATTCCCTTCCATTGTCCGTCCTAAGCCGTTTGATCTTCTTGCCAGACTGGTTCTCGATTATATTTTTCCACTTTAGGAAAACTTTGAGCACTTCATATTTAGACTTCATTGTATACACCTAAACTCTTCTAAAAAAGTCATCAACAAAAGTTGCAAAATAGTGTTTTCCTCCCAACGATGCTGTTTTGGAAGGATCTCACACATTTGAGTGAACATAATCCAAAATACCTTTAGTATTATGGATAACTATGCTGAATTTTACTCTATTATGCTTTCCTAGAACACAATGCTCACAAAAATTTAACTTGCAGGCCTTTGCATCTTTCAACAATCCTTGCTTTGCCAGAATCTACAAGGATTTATCATCAACTTGTCCCAACCGCATATGCCACAATTGAGTAGAATCCATTTTGTCTCCACCGGAAGCTGTTGCTATTGCTCCAATAACTGTACTACCTTGGTAATAATAAAAGTTATTTTTTCTGATGCCCTTCATTATCGCGAGTGTGCCCGATGTGGCTTTCAAAACTTCATCTCTCATAATGACAACCTAGCCTTTAGATTCTAAGGCTCCCAACGAGATGAGATTTTTCTTCAAACTAGGCACATATCAAACATTAGTCAAAACTCTAGTTGATCCATCTTGATCCTTCAATCAGATTGAACCTATCCCAACAGTTTTACAGGCGTTGCCATTGCCCATATAAACAACTCCTCTATTTAGTTCTACTAAATCAAAGAACTACTCCCGATTAGGGGACATATGATAGTTACAACCCGAATCCAATATCCACTCGTCAGAACGAAATGATGCTAATGAAGAAACCAATGATATTTTAGAGTCACAAGTCTCATGCTCTGCAACACATACATCTGGAGAAGCTTTTCCTTTCCTCTTTAGCTTCAAGCAATCTTTCTTCCAATGATAGTTCTCATGACAAAAGGCACATTCATCTTTCCCAAGTTTGAACTTGGACTTTGATCTCCCTCTCATCTTTAGCTTTTGGATTTTCGAGCAACCTCTTACCACCATGGCCTCCGTTGCATTGTACTTGCTCTCTATCTTGATTTTCTTTATGAGATCGTAACTATACAGAGCAACAATTACTTTTTTAAGGGTCACCTCATCCTTTCTATGAAGTAACGTTGTTTCAAGGTGCTCAAATTTATCTGGAAGGGATGAAAACAACATTAAAGTCAAATCTTCTTTTTTAAAAGTTTTATCTATGCCCAACAAATATGCCACTAACTCATTAAAGGCAGTGATGTGTTCACTCATACTGGTGCTTGGTTGATAATCAAATATGAACAATATTTCCTTCATGTGAAGACGATTTTGAGAGCTTTTCTTTATGAACTTTTCGTTCTTGTAGCCATACTTCTACTTCCTGGAAAGACAAGATTGAATCGTACTGCACGCCATACGGTTGATTGTTCTCCAATCTTTCTCCACCATATTTGCGGGGTTTTCTTCCTCAATGGAAATATCTAGACCTTGTTGAAATAAAGAGTCTAGCACATCGCTTTACCATATGCCGAAATGATCGAATCCATCGAACAACTCCACCGAGAAGTTTGCATTTGACATTGTCCTCCTTATTGGTATAAAGGAAGAACTTGATGCACCATTGTTAAGTGTTCGAAAGTACTATTTTTATAACCTTTTTACTCATATTATTGTTAGACTTAGACTCATTCTAGTTGTATTATTAGGCATTCATGCATGTTTTCATGATTTCCATCATCGTCATGCTTGATTTCATAATTTAGTTGATTTTGTGGAAAAATGTACTGTTGGTGTGTGTTTTAGTGTGTGCAAGATCTAATTGCCCAAGCAAGTAGGAGATTGCCGTGGCAGCTAAGGAAGGAAACTGAAGGATAGGCCAAGGCAATCGAAGCTGCTTTCCAAATACCAAACTGGAGGGTCTGCTAAGGCAATCAAAGTTGTCTTCTAAATGCCATGCTGGGCATATTACTGAGGCATATTGGGACAAATCCACTTCATTAGGTATAAGCATGAAAAGCAAGAGATAAATCCCAAAGATTTGAATTTCCATGAAGCATTTAATGAAGATTTAAATTCAGATTTATGAGGAGTTATTGGAGATCAAAGGGAGATTAAATTCCAAGAGTTTTATGAGAAGTTTTTGGGGGAATTAATATATAATAAAAGAGATCTATTTTATTTACTCTATTTAATTCTAACTTAACTTCCTCCTCAAGAAAGACTTTGACCTAGCCAATTCCTATAAATAAGAGACATAGTCGCCAACTTCAAGGAGGTGTGATTGGGAGAGAAAACCCTAGGGGCTGTTTCGATTTTTTCTTCTTTCTTTTGCTTCCATTAGATTCATGTTTAGGGATTTTATTCTTGAGTTTATTTTGTGCCCAGCCATGAACTAATCTTATTTGGCTTGGGTTATTATGTTTTTGTGGTTGTGAGAACGATTGGATTTGTTTAGGTATTGGGTTTGCAATTTTACTTCAAAGTTTGTTCATTCTTGGTTCTTAATTTTGCGAGTGAATTGGGAGAGGATCTTGTGAATTCATCCATTTATCTAATATCGGGAGAGTTAGATTCAAGAAACGAATGAGCATGGTTTTCATACAATCGATCGATGGTGAAGACTAATTCGGCTTAGGAATAAGTTACGAATTTCAATGGCTAAAAGGAGAGCAAGATAGGTTGTTGTCCACCCTTGGTTCACAAAGGGATGTATTATCAAGGCATGAACAATTATAGTGTTTCGAGTTAGGGATAACGAGAAACCATTGAAGAACGCTTCGCCGAACTTTGAAGGTTGTCGCCCAGGCAATCGTTCCAGTCCCAATTGCCCAAGCAATCGCAGAATTGCCTAGGTAATCCGACTGGATTCAATCGCTAAAGCGATTGAGTTACTCTAGCACTCAATTACCACGACAGTCCATTCGATTATCACACCACGACTCACGATAACCCGACCTACTCTCTCTTATTCAATTACACATTCTTTTTATTTAATTGTTCTTTTATTTTCTTGTTAATTAGAACTCCTACAATCACCTACTTGTGTTTTTACTTTCAGTGTGAGAAGTTAGATTCTCGAAGTAGCACCAATCCCTATGGAGACGATATCTATACTATACTATACTATAACTTGTGACGTGTATACTTGCACCAATTGCAAAGCACTTAATACGCTCAACAAGTTTTTGGCGTCGTTGCCAGGGATTGGCAATAGCGACTTTGTTTTTAATTTCTTGCACCTTTATTTATTTTTATTTTTGTTTTATTTCTAATCAGTTTCAAGGAACTTACAACTTTGGTTTTGCATCTGTGTACGACCAGGGCGAGACCAACAACACAAGACTACCCATTCGAACCCGAGATAGAACGAGTCATCAAAGAAGACGAGAACAACGACCAACAATGGCAGAACAACTTGGTAACCCAGACAAAAATCTGATTGCCAACGGTAACCAGAATGCCGTAGAAAGAGGAGGAGGATATCCAGTCGTACAACCTATTCGGAATAGACCTATCCAAGACTACTTAGAGGAAGATCTTAATGGTATCAATCTAGGAGTTGTCGCACCCAAGATAGAAGCTGCTCACTTTGAATTAAAACCTGTGATGTTCAACATGATCAAAACATGTGGTCAATTTGGCGGCTCGGCAACTGAAGATGCCAGACAACATCTCAAATCATTCATAGAGATTTGCAATTCATTTAAGCTACAAGGAGTCCATGAAGATATCCTATGGCTGAAATTGTTTCCCTATTCACTGAGGGATAGGGCAAAAACATGGCTGAATAGTATTCCATTTGGACAACATCTTGGATGCATTTGTGTCGAGATTACATTGCCAAATTTAGTTATACAAATATGACTGTAAGTTGCGTAATGATATTACTTTTTTTCGGCAGGCAGACGATGAATCCTTGTATGAAGCTTGGGAGCGATACAAAGAGCTTTTACACAAATGTCCCATGCACGGATTCCCATTGTGGACGCAAGTGATAATTTTCTACAACTCAGTGAACACACCGACAAAGATGATGCTAGATGCCTCGACAAATGGCATACTCCTCGACAAGTCACCTGAAGAAGCAATAGAGATCCTGAACTGTCTTGCCAAGAACGATTATCAGTTTCCAACCACCTGAAGGGGAATAGTTAGACGCAATGCCACGATAAATGAGCTTGATTCATCAGGATCTATTTCTGCACAATTAGCCGTTTTATCCAATATGGTTAAGAACATGCAAAAGCCTGGCAACACAGGAGATCAAGGTAGTAAATTCAATTTGTGATTTATGTAATGGTAACCATGATTCTTCTGAGTGTTTGTAGAACCTGGAATCTAGCTTTTATGTTGGAAACTACAACCGGGACAACAATGTGATGTCCAACATATACAATCCAACCTGGAGGAAGTACCATAATTTTTCATGGAGAAACCCAAACAATGCCATTAATCAGAACAGTCAGAATACACAAGCATCAGGATTTCAGCAGAACATGCCACGGAAACAGATGTCGTAGCAACAAATGCCGCAGCAACGTTCGACACCATCTAGTTCTTTGGAAAATTCTCTCAATGCTTTCATGTTAAAAACTGAATCTTATATGGTAGAGAATAGTAATTTCATGAAAAACACTGATGCTTTTATGAATAGGACGAAAATGAGATTGCAAAATCAAGAGGCAGCCGTGAAATCCTTAGAGACACAAGTCAGACAATTCGCTCAAAACATGAATATGAGACCACCAGGTGGTTTACCTAGCGATACTGAGGTCGCCAAAGAAATAGGCCATGAGCAGTGCAAAGTAATCACCACCCAAAGCGGACGGAAGCTTAATGATGCACCTGCCCAACCAATAAACCGACCAGGAGAGCAACCCTTTGTCCAAAAAGACAAGTCCAACAACAAAAACTCTACCATAATTGATGAATCGGAGAATGCCATGGTAATGCCACATGCCTCAGTAACCCCACATGCTTCGGCAAGTCATGATGCCGCGAAAACTCCCTCAATCAAGTTCCAAACCAATGAAAAGATTGAAGACATCCGGCTTCCACCATCATTCCCACAAAGGTTGAAGCGGCAAAAGCAAAAATACTAGTTCAAGAAGTTCCTTGACATATTGAAGCAAGTCCACATCAACTTGCCATTGGTTGAAGCAATAGAACAAATGCCAAACTATGCTAAGTTCCTTAAAGACATTATCTCTAAGAGGGCTAGGCTAGAGAAATTTGAAACAGTTGCTATAATAGAAGGATGCACGACCATGCTACATAATCGCATGCCACCCAAGCTTAAGGATCCCGATAGTTTCACTATGCCATGTTCAATTGGAAATCACTATGTTGGGAAGACATTGTGCGATCTTGGAGCAAGCATAAACTTGATGCCCAAATCAATTTTCTAGAAATTGAGAATCGGGAAAGCAAGACCTACAACAGTTATGCTACAGCTTATTGATAGATCCTATGTGCATCCAGAGTAAGAGTTGATAAATTTATTTTTCCCGCTGATTTCATTGTTTTGGATTATGAAGCAGATGAGTTCACACCCATTATCCTTGGGAGACCATTTTTAGCAACGGGAATGACCTTGATCGATGTTGAGAAAGGAGAACTTACCATGAGGGTAAACGACTAGCAAATGAAGCTCAATGTTTTCCAAACCCTTAAGCAAGCCGACGATCCAGAAGAGTGCCAAGTCATCCACGCCACCACTGAATTCAATTTTGACATGAAGGAAGATTGCCTTAACAATTTCCTCGACAATTGTATTGCCGAACCTGAAGAATTTAAAGAGCCGGGCGATGAAGAGTAGGATGAAGCCAATTGGATAGCAAGTCATCCAGGTAAGTATTTTGAACCATTGGACTACTCAGGTAAGGAAGGTAAAATCGAAAAACCCTCTATTGAGCAACCTTCTATGCTTGAATTAAAACCATTGCCAGGGCAATTGAAATATGCTTACTTGGGGAACGATAACACTTTACCTATAATAATTTCTTCTAAGTTGCAACCTGAACAGGAAAAGAGGTTGATCGACATATTGACATTGCACAAGAAGGCAATTGGATAGATAATTGCCGACTTGAAGGGAATTAGCCCGGTAGTGTGTATGCACAAAATCCTATTGGAGTATGATCACAAACTGACAATCGAGGCACAAAGAAGGCTTAACCCTTCATGAAGGAAGTTGTAAGGAAGGAAATCATCAAATGGCTTGATGCTAGAAGCATATATCCTATCTCTAATAGTATATAGGTAAGCCCGATACAATGTGTAGCGAAAAGGGAGGTATAACCGTGGCAAGCAACGAAAGCAATAAACTAATCCCAACTAGGACCGTGACCGGTTGGAGGGTTTGTACGGACTACCACAAGTTAAATAAAGCCACTAGGAAAGATCACTTTCCTTTGCCATTTATTGACCAAATGCTTGACCGACTTGTAGGTAAATCTTTTTATTGTTTTCTTGATGGTTACTCAGGTTATAACCAAATTACCATAGCACCAGATGATCAGGCAAAGACCACCTTCACATGCCCGTTTGGATTATGCAATGCTCCGGCAACTTTCCAAAGATGTATGATGGCAATTTTCTCTGACATGGTGGAAGATTTCCTGAAAATCTTCATGGACGATTTTTTGGTATTCAGTGACAACTTCGACAATTGCCTCGGTAATTTGGAGAAAGTGCTAACAAGATGTGAAGAATCCAATCTAGTGCTTAATTGGGAGAAGTGCCACTTTATAGTAGATGAAAGCATAGTGCTCGATCACAAGATCTCATCCAAAGGAATTGAAGTCGACAGAGCCAAGGTAGAAGTGATCGAAAAATTACCACCACCAAATTCAGTCAAAGGAATTTGAAGCTTTCTCGGTCATGCAAATTTTTATAGAAGGTTTATTTATAATTTTTCTAAAATCTCTAAACCTTTGTGTAGCTTGCTTGAATAGGACAAAGCCTTTAATTTTGATGATTCATGTATCCAAGCATTCGAAACCTTTAAAAAGTAGCTTGCATCAGCGCCTATTGCTGTACCACCAGATTGAACATTACCATTTGAACTTATGTGTGACATAAGCGGCTTTGCAGTAGGAGCAGTACTAGGTCAATGAATAGGTAAAATCTTTTATGTGATTTACTATGCTAGTAAAACTCTTAATGAAGCTTAAATGAACTACACCACTACATAGAAAGAGTTACTAGCTGTAGTTTTCGCTTTTGATAAATTTCGTTCATACTTGATCGAGACCAAGGTAATTGTTCATACAGACCATTTCGCAATTAAGTACCGTTTTGCCAAGAAAGATGCCAAACCTCGTTTAATTCGTTGGATTTTACTTTTACAAGAGTTTGACATTGAAATTAAGGATATAAAGGGTACCGAGAACCAAGTCGCCGACCATTTGTCACGCCTAGAACGAGGAAAAGACGATAACACAAACGTGGAAATCCATGGTGCATTCCCAGACGAGCAATTGTTAATTGCCCAGGAAACCCTAACCAGCGATACCCAGACATCCGCAGTAGGGATTGCCTCGGTAATACCCGTGGTAACAGCAGCAGCAATTGCCTCAGTAATTCCATGGTATGCAGACTTAGCGAATTTCCTTGTTAGTGGCATTTTACCTCATGATCTTACTCACAAGGAAAAGAAGAGGTTCCGACACGATGCTAAACATTATTATTGGGATGAGCCTCTTTTATTTAAACAATGTGCATATCAGGTTATTAGGTGATGCATTGTTGGCCACTTCTAGTGGTGATCGCCTTACATTGCTCATGGCCAGTTCCTCTTGCGACTTCAATATCGCTAGGCAAACCTCCTTGCGGTCTAGTATTCAGGTTTTGAGCAAATTGTCCGACTTGATTTTCCAATGATTTGATTGCCGCCTCTTGGTTTTGCAATCTCATCTCGGTCCTGTTAATAAAAGCATCAGTTCTTTTTATGAAGTTACTATTCTCAGCCATATAAGATTCAGTTTTCAACATAAAAGCATTGAGAAAATTTTCCAAAAAACTAGATGTTGTCGATTGTTGCTGTGGCAACTGTTGCCGTGGCATATTCTGCTGGAATCCCGATGCTTGTGCATTCTGATTGTTATGGTTTAGAGCATTATTGGGATTACTCCATGAAAAATTTGAGTGCTTCTTCCAAGCTGGATTATATGTTTTGGACATCACATTGTTGTTCCGGTTGTAATTCCCCACATAGAAGCTGGATTCCGGATTCTGCATACATTCAAAGGAATCATGGTTACCACCACATAACTCACAAAAGGAGTCCATTACCTTGACCTCCCATGTGTTGTTTGGTTTCTGCATGTGCTGGACCATCTTGGTTAAAATGGTCAATTATGCCGAAATTGCGTCTGATGATCCTAGTTCATGTTTTGTGGCTTGGCATCTAACTCCTCCTCTTCTAGCAGAGGGGAATTGATAATCATTCTTGGCAAGCCTGTTTAGACTTTGCAATGCTTTTTCCGGTGACTTATCTAGGAGTATGCCGTTTACCGAGGCATCTAGCATCATCCTTGTTGGTGTATTCACAGCGTTGTAAAACATTGTTACTTGTGTCCACACTGGGAATTCGTGTAGAGGGAATTTGTGTAGAAGTTCTCTATATCGCTCCCAAGCCTCGTACATGGATTCATCATCTGCCTACCGAAAAGAAGTAATTTTGTTACGAAGCTTATCAGTCAAATTTGTAGGATTAAATCGAGAAAGAAAATCACGACAAAGATCGGTCCAAGATCCTATTGATCCGACAAGAATACTATTCAATCATGCTTTCGCCCTATCACCCAGTAAATAGGGGAATAATGTTAGTCGTAAAACATCGGGGGTGACTCCTTGTATTTTGAAGGAATTGCAAATCTCTAGGAAAGATTTAAGATGTTGTCGTGCATCTTCAGTTGCTGAGCCGCCAAATTGACCAATTGTGTTGATCATATTAAACATCACCAGTTTCAACTCAATGTGGTCGATTTCAATTTCAGGCGTGACGACTCCTAGATTAAGTCCATCAAGATCATCTTCAAGATAGTCTCGAATAGTTCTGCTTCGTGCAAGAATCACTCCTCCTCCTGCTGGAACATCTTGATTCATATTGCTGTCTTGATTAGCCATTGCTACTCTTAACCTTCGTCTGAGTCTTTGTAAGGTTCTTTCGATTTCTGGATCAAAGGGATATTCTGGTGTAATCGGTCTCGCCCTGGTTATATACCAATGCAAAACCAAAGTTTGTTAGTCCTTTGAATCTTAAACAAGAAATATAAAAAGTGCAAGAAAATAAAAACAAAGTTGCTATTGCCAATCCCCAGCGACGGGGCCAAAAACTTGTTGCGCGTAATAAGTGCTCTGCAATTGTACAAGTGTACACGTCATAAGTTATAGTATAAAAGATATCGTCTCCACATGGATTGGTGCCACTTCAAGAATCTAATCTCTTGCACTGTAAAAAGTAAAAGAAAACACAAGTATAAGATTGTAGGAGTTTTAACTAATAACTAAACTAGAAAGCAATAAAATAAAAGAATAAATGAAATCAAATGAGAGAGAATAGGCCAGGTTATCATGAGTTGAGGTATAGCCGATTGGATCGTCTTGGTAAAAGAATGCAAGGGCAACTCAGTTGCCGTGGCAACTTGCACAGCGGGGTTGCCTTGGCAACTAATCGATGGTTGCCTGGGCAACTAGCTGGGCAACTACTTGGGCGTCTAGGCAGCAACTTCAACGTTCGGCGGAGCGTTCTTCAATGTTTTCTTCTTATCCCTAAGTAAAAAATCTAGCTATTTGTGCATGCCTTGATAATACATCCCTACGTGAATCAAGGGTGAACAACAACCAATCTTGCACTCCTCTTAGCCGTTGAAATCCTTAACTTATTCCTAAGCCAGATTAATCTTCACCATCAATAGATTGCATAAAGACCATACTCATTCGTTTCTTGAATCCAACTCTCCCGATATTAGATAAATAGATGAAGTTACGAGATCTTCTCCCAATTCACCCGCAAACAAGAATAAGAACCAAGAATGAGTAAACCTTGAATTGAAAGTGCAAACTCTTATTACCTAAAAAAATCCAATTGTTTCTTACAACCACAAAACACAATAACCTTTGCCAAATAGATTTAGTTCATGGCTAGGTTCCAAAGAAACACAAGATAAACAATTCCTAGCATAAACCTAATTGAACAAGAAAGAAAAAGACGAAGAATGGATGGAGCTTTGTCGAAATCTCCCCTGCCCTTGATCTTGTAAAAAATTCTCTCTTCTCTCTCCCTTAGAGTTGACGGCATGGCCTTCAATTTATAGGGCTAGGTCAAAGTCTTTTTTTGAGGAGGAGTTGGAATTAAATTATCTTTAAAGAATATAATTCTTTATTATATTTAAATTCCTTCTAGAACTTCTCCTATCTTCTTGGGATTTAATTTCTCTTTAACCTCTTCATGGAAATCAAACTCCTTTGGGATTTAGCTTTGCTCCATGTCATATTGGGCTTATCTAGTCATCAATTTCGACTACCATATCATCTTATTCCTTGTCAAAAATTGCCCTGGCAGCTAGCTCGGCATCTCCTTCATGCATTGCCCTGGCAGCTAGCTCGGCATCTCCTTCATGCATTGCCCTGACAACTGGTTCTAGCCTTGCTTTGGCAAGTGATTATGCACATACACACAAAACACACCAAAGCAGCATCATTTTCCACAAAATTGAGCAAAATATGAAATCAAGCTTGTCCACCAAGGAAACGATGTAAACATGCATGAATGACTAGTAATGCAACTAATATGAGCCTAAGTCTAGCAATAATAAGAATAAAAAGGGTAATAAAAATAATACTTTTGAACACTTATCAATTACTTTAAATTTATTATTAATAAAAATGTGAAAAATATGTTATAGAAACCTTCAATCAATTAGTTTAAAAATATATATATTTTTATAAAATTTAATTAATTAAAATATTTAAAATAGTTATGGTCAAAGTTTTAAAAAGATTACTTTTAAAAATTCAATATTGGACATATTGAGTGGGACAGATGGAGTAAATTGAATTTTTCAAATCTATCTCCCCCTTTTTGTTATATCAAAAATAATTTCAAAACTAAATTTGAAATCACATTAAAGCTTAAGACACCAAATGTTGAAAGTTTGAAACCAATTGATAGAAAATACCAATTGTTGGTGCAAAATAACAAAGGAGAGAAGACCACAGAATTTAACATGAAATAATTTTTAAAACATGGCTCTTCCTTAATCAAGCATCAATAAAATTGTTAGTCCAACAATTTAAGAGAAATAAATTGAATTTCAAATAAATAAATAAATCAAATAAATACAAGAAATTCAATTAAACATGATATATATCAAAATATATCACTATGCACACAAAGCATGGCAAAAAGAGACAAAACGGTCCCTTTTGGAATGTGCTCCGGTATAGTATCGACTATATCGGTATTGGTTGAAAGTTGTATCAGTACGGTATGGGTGGTACCGATACAGAAGGCACGATCTGGTCAAAATGCAGCAAAATAAACTTAAAAGACCTTACAACTTAGTTTTAAGTTCATACAAAGGTTCTATTAAGTCTTAGATACACATTTTTTTATTATTTTGCCACAAATTAACAACATGCTTCTCAAAATACAATATTTAAACATATAAAGCATGGTTTCACCAAGATTCAACCAAACATTACAAGTTTAAGGCCAAAAACAAAGATATAAGCATCCTAGGCCAAAAACATGTAACTGATGCAATTGGGACTCCCTCTAACTTTATGCAATTATGCACTACATGAAGCCATACAAACATGGTTAGATCATTATGAAAAATAGACATGGAAATCATGATCATGTAATTTCATGAAATTTAAATTTACCACTTACCAAGATAGGATGTTAAGCCTTTCCTTGTTCAAGTTTCATTCTTCCTTTGTGTGTCAAGAGCTTCCAAAATCTGACTTTATTCATCAATGCTCAAGCACACCTACAAGTAGACAATCAAGTAATTTTTTTGTATCCAATGACATTATTCCCAAATATATTTTTCTCCTTTGGAATCCATTTTTCAATGTCTTCCATTTTCTTTGAAGAAATGAGTCATTTTAGAATCCCAAATGTTCTTAACCATTTTGCCTTTAAAAAATCTAGGGGAACTAGATTGTCTAACATAAAAATTTGATTTTAAAAAATATTTTTTAGAGCAATCTCAATTTTTCTTTTCAAAACTTTTTTAAATCAAATCATTTTCTTTTCTAAGATCATCCAATTCTCCATGATTATTTTAATGAACTTTTTGAAGCAAATTTTTTAAATCAAACTTCTTTTTTTTTTCAAATCCCTTGAGCTTTGCTTCAAGTTCATCTTTGGTTTTAGAAATCAAATCATTTTGAACTTTTAAATTTGAAACCATTTTCTTATTTTTCAAAATATGATTTTTAAATTCTAAAACCAAATAATCACATGCATCTTCTAATTCATTGAATGCATATGAAATTGAAGTAGACGAATTAGAAGTCACCCTTGAATCTTCTTCATTGGCCATGAGACAAAGGTTGGCTACCTCATCACCGGTAGAGTCTTCTTCATCACTTCAAGTAGCCACAAATGCCTTCTTCTTATAGCTTGATCCTTTCCTTTTGAGTCGAGTGCAATCATATTTGGTGTGCCCCAACTTTTTGCATTCGTAGCAAATGATGAGATCCCTTCTCTTCATTCTCGATTCATGTCTTGATTATTTATTTTCTTGCTTCATGAATCAAGTGAACTTCTTGAAGAGCTTGGCCATCTCTTCTTCTTCACTATTCGTATCACTTGAATCTTCTTGTTGGCTTATGGAGGATTTAAGAGCAAAATTGATTTCTTCAATGTCATCTTCTTTTTTCTTCCCCTTTGACATCATCATTTTATGGGTTAGGAAAGATCACATAAGCTCTTCAAGCTTGAGCTCCTTCATGTTCTTTGCTTAAATGATTGAGGTTTTCTTGGAATCCTGTAAATCGGGAAGTGAATAAATCAACTTCCTTACAAGCTTGTCATCTGGAATCACTTCTCCATAGCCTTTAAGTCCATTCACAATGGTGGAGTATTGGTCGAACATATCTTTGATGTCTTATATTGGGTTCATCTTGAAGTTCTCGTACTCAAGGCTGAGAAGACCAATCGTGGTCTCCTTTACTTCATTTGTTTCTTCATAAGTAACTTCAAGTTTGTCCAAAATCTCCTTGGCACTTGAGCAAGAAGATGTCTTTGCATACTCATCGGGTCCAATAGCACAAAACAAGATGTGCATAGCTTTATCGTCGAGTTGCAACTTCTTCCGATCATCATCCGTCCACTCTTGTCTTTCTTTCTTGATGAGACGTTCTCCAACTCTCTTCATCAGAATAGATGGCCCTTCCATCACTACATCCCAAAAGAGGTAATTGATTGATTTGATGAAAAGTTTCATCTTATTCTTCCAATAAGAATAGTAGGCACCGTGGAAGTAAGAAGGCTTGTCGATGGATTGCGCCATAAGCTCCGGTTGATGTAGAAATGTTGAGCACTTCAAGGATAGACTCTAGGATGTTAATCCGACGTAGAGACGAGGCTCTAATACCAATTGTTGGGCTCGAACGATCAACTGAAAACTGCCAAAATGTGATGAATTGGATTTTTGAGTGGTTGTGGATAGAAAGCTAAGAAATAAAAAAGGGACACAATGATTTATAGTGGTTTGACTTTCTAACCAAAGTCTACTTCCACTACCTTAGCTATCCACACTAAAGATTTTCCACAAATTCACTAATTTGTTTTTTCTTTTTCCGGGCTCAAAGAGATAACCCTTACAAACCAATACTTATATCCTCAAAGTCTTGTTTATCACTCTCTTCCAAAGAGAAAACATATAAGAAAACAATGAAAACCTTTACAAGGCAAATGTGTTTGCAAATTAAGCAGTCACCCAAAATCCTAACATTTGAGCAAATGTGACAATTTGGCTCACTAGTGTTTTCTACAAGAAATATGACAAAATTTAGCACTAAAACACTTTCTCTAACATTAAATGTTGGTAATTCATTTCTTGTTGTTCCATGGCTGCTTGAAAAGGTATTTTAAACCTTCTAATGGCTTCATAATTGTTACTAGCTGTTGGGGGTTGATTATAGTCATTGGGGTCTTTAATTCCAACATTAAATACAGTTCTTGGCTCGTCGGTATCTGTACACAAGGACTGGTATCGGTACCTACCTCAAAATAGAAAGAGTCGCCAGAAATTTATACATTGGGTATCGATACATGATACATGCGTATCAGCACGAGTGCCTGGGTATCGTTGCGGTTGAAGTCATATTGATACTCTATTTGGCTACTGGAATTTGTCAAAACTAGGGGACAAAGGGTGTCATATCCTAAAAAATGGCCTAGTCAGAATAAGGCCCCGGTGATCAAAAATTCTATACCGGATATACCCAAAAGTGTAATTTCATGATCATTGTACCCAATTTTGTAATCAATGAAAGTTGCGGGGCATTAAATTGATCTATAGACCTCTTTGTAAGAAATTCAAAGCTAAGTGCTGAAAATAAGTGAAGCGTATCAATACGGTGAGACCAATATCGATATGGTCTAACGGCCATAAGTAACTTACCTGTTTAGCCTAGGCGTATTGGTATGGCTAGAACAATATCGATACAGTTTTGAGCTAGGCATTTCGATACAGTAATACCTGTATCGGTATGGCCTAACTGCCATAATGAACTTACCTGTTTAGCCTAGGCGTATCGTACAGCTATATAGTGTATCGATACAACCCTCTGTAAAAATCTGTTTTAAGGCCCAAATTGA
Organism: Hibiscus mutabilis; assembly: GCA_019671005.1. NCBI lineage: Eukaryota > Viridiplantae > Streptophyta > Magnoliopsida > Malvales > Malvaceae > Hibiscus > Hibiscus mutabilis. Next base: position 65,843,630 of record CM033718.1, on the reverse strand, counting down.
AGGAAATGAAGGGTAAGGTGCTTAGTCACCTCCTTGCTTGCCGCTTTCACGTGAAATCCATTAGATTGAATGATGGATGGTTATCACTTGCCTTAAAAATGATAAAAGTCATGAAATGATTGAAACATTTGTTTAATCATTCCTTGGTTTGAAGGAAAGCTCCTTATTGGCCCATGAGAAGGTGGGAGGATGATTAAGGGATTATAAAGGGTTTTGAACTGAAAAATAAAGTTTCTTTCCTCACTTTTGAATCTCCTGTAAACCAAGACCCACTTTTGTCTTCAAATAAGCAAGGACCACCATTGCTATCTTCAACCTAAGCTCAAGCACACACCTATATCTTTGAACCTTATAATCTCAAGCTTCTTACGATTCAAAAACTCCATTGCATAGCCATCAGTTGGGTAAGGATGAAAAATCATTCAATTGTTGAATCCCATGAGCGATTGGAGTTTAATTTCAAAATGAAATTCTAAGCCAAATCTTTGAATAAGTACCATATCGTTATATTGCTTACAACAATTTCTTATGTTTCTTCCTAGCTCAAGAGTTGAAGGGAATCAATCCATCATCCCTAACTAAGCCTAGGAGCAAAGGAATCGAAATCTAGGAATCCTAAAAGCTTTCGTGTATTAGGTGACTGTAGTCGTGTCAAGGGATGTGCAAGGTGTCATCCCGTTGCATTCGTTATGTGTTATAATCGCATTTTTTTGAGGGCTCAAGTAGAGCATGCATATGTGGAATCTAATGGTAAGCATGGTAAAATTCAATAATGTTGATATATTTGTAAGTTCATATGTGATATCTGATTCATGCTTGTATATGGATTTTGATATAATTATGCTGTGATATGTTATGTCGAGCTAAGGCTCGATTTGCTATCCGTTATGATGTGATCCGAAAGGTAAGAATTATTATGAAATATGTGATCTTGGACATTGGATAAAATTGGCATGCCATAGGGTTATTCGAGCTCACCAAGTAAGGGATTGGACTACAGTCCGGGCTACGGCCTATATGTGGGGGAGAAAAGGATGGATTGTGTAAGGGACATTATTCGGAGCTACGGCTTAAGGCTACGGCCTATTTTCGATATGTGTGGTGTACATGGGAATCTGCGTATCCATTGGTTACCATGTCCAAGGAAATGATATGTTATTATGTTTACAATTGCTACATGAAATCATGACAATTTGTTTGAATATGATTTTACACTATTGATGATATATAGGATGTAACCAAGCATGCCTATATTTCATTCATGCATTTGATAAACTAGTTGTGCATTTGTTATGACTACCTCACTAGGCTATGTAAGCCTAACATTCGTGTGTCTCATGCATTTCAGGCTCTTAAATAATTTCAGCCTTCGATCGTGTATTGCGGTTGCAAGTCACTCCTACGAATCATATGTATGCTTATCTTTCGCCTTAAACTCATAGTAAGGTGACATATGGTCTCAACATGCTATTTATGTAATTTTCTATGTATTTATAATAACCTAAAGGTGACCAAATGTTTAATGGCTAATATGGTGTGTTGGTGAATTGGTTAAACTAGCAAAATGAGCTTAAATGTGCTAAAAGGTGAAGATTAGGTAAACGGATTCAAAATGCTCTAAAATTTTGTATTATGCTGTGAAAATATGGGTATTAGACTTGCTGGTAAAATTTGTTTAGGTTCGGATAACGTTCAACGGGGTAAATTGATTAAAAACCAACTAAAATATGCCATTACAAGGCAAGCGTATCGGTACAGGTGATGACGTATCGATACGACCTTGCATAATTGAGCCAAGTGTAACATGGCGTATCGATACGCAAAGGGGGTGTATCGGTACATATTTTGATAGTAAGGTCCAAAAAATAAATTGCATCGATACGGTCTATAGGGCGTATTGAAACGACCAACCCTAGTCAACGCGTATCGATACAGTGCTAGGTGTATCGATACAAGCATGTTATCTTCAAATCTAGGAAATGAAAATTGGCTTAGTGTACCGATACGAACCCAAGGGTATCGGTAAGAAGTTAGTTAATTCTATTAAAAACATAAAAACCAGTTTTAAGAAGTTTGTAGAATGGTCACTAAAACTTGTACATCCTAATTGCATAGGTAAAGGATCTCTATTAATAAAAAAACTTCACAGGTTAATAATTGGTTAGTTAAGTTGTATGTTAGCAAAAATAAATTCTAATAAGGACCTTCAATTTTTAAAAATTACGATTTAGTCCCTAAGTTCAAAAAGGGTTAAAATTGATCCCGAATTGCGTAAGTCTTAATAAAATGATTCTGTTAAGCCTTAAAAGAGATTAATAAATGATCCGAGTAAGTTTCTGTACTCCAATTAAGCCTTTAAATCTTCGATATGTATTCCGATAACACTTTCTGACCCGATTCTCTACCAGGCCGGGAAGAGGGTGTTACAAATAGGCGTATCGATACACGGGCAACCGTACCGATATGAGCTCTTCTGGGCATCGGTACACGTACATCTGCATCGGCACTCAGAACTATTTTTGACACTTTGGCTATTAGAAAACATTATAAGCATGTCAAAAACCTTTTGAAAACCTTTCAAACATATTTTTCAAGTTAATGGACCTTTGAAGTATTTTTGCAAATTAGTTTAAGTCTAAAAACATTTTTCATTTATGTTATATCAAAATCAAATTTCTAAATACTTTGTATGCTTGATTTGGTGGTTTGGGTGTTGAATGCTTGAATATGCTTATTAATGGTAAATCCAGGAATTGATGTTAATAACTTGTAAAAAATGGTAGCAAACCACTATAATAAATTCTATAAGATGTAGGATCAAGTTAAAGGTTGTGTTTGGAGGGTTTGGGAAGTTATTTCTCAAGACTAAGAAGCCATTTCTTGTCTTTGGTATAATTACATTGAGAGCCAGTACCGATACCCTAGTGTTCTGGGTTTAAGAATACTATTTTATTAAGATGAACTTTAAAGGGGTACCGAGTGTCCAACCTATACTGATATGCCACATGAAGTAGTATCGGTATTGTTTAAACCATATCAGTACGAGAAGGCTGGATGAAGTTCTAGTGAGCTAATTTTGTATCGGTATGCTATAAGTATCGTTACCCATGGGTATCGTACTGGTAGGCAAAAGCCAATACCGATACCCACTGGGATTCTGCCCGAACAATGAGTTTGAGCCTGATAGGCTGAAAAATTATAATATTCAATTCAATAGACTCCTAATAATGTAAAATGAGATGTAAAATTGAGAAACCAAGAATTTACCCATATACTCGATCATAATGCGTAATAACTTGATAAATGACTTGTGTTGCTTAATTGTTGCTAGCAACTATAGGGTTGTATGTGTATGAAGAGATTATATGCCATGTGCGCATTTGATTGATGGGATTCGAATACCCAAGATGTGTTACAACACCATGGTTAAAGACATTGGGTGAAGGTTACTGATGTTGTGTGATCTAAGCCTCATCCGAAGATACTCGAGGGGGATTCTGAGTATGGGTGTATGTTCTGATGCTATGTGACCCGACCTCGTCTAGGGTGTATGTTCTGATGCTGCACGACCCAACCTCACCCATAAAGTGTACGTTCCTGATGTTGTGTGACCCAGGCCTCACTATGGTATTGATGTCGTATGGTATGGTTGGATCTTGTGTGTCGTGTATGATGATTGCTATGTTAATAGCATGTGTTTAGGAATCTAGTGGTAGTGCCATGTATCATTTTATTGCCATATCATATTATCCAATTACATGCTTATGTTTATGATTTGCATGAAGCATGATAGAGTAGATGTGTATCCATTTAGTTATATGAGCTTATTGTTCGGAATCGTTGTTTCTATTTGTAGGTTTTTAGGTTGTTGTGTTATATCAAAAGAGCCCTATCAGAGTAGGAATTCATCTCATTGACGTGTTTCAAGTGTAACCCCTCGACCTGACCTAGACGCCAGACCGAACCGAGCAAACTACATTAGGTTTCCTGAAACAAACCTGAAACGATTAACTAAAATTAGGTCCTTTTTATCTTGTCTAGATGCAACGTTATAACCTAAGGCGTGCATGTTGGTAGCAAGTGAAATTTCAACTGAATCGGGCGTCGAATTGACATCCAATTACGTGTATTTTCAATTTAGGGACCAAATTGAAAATCTAGGAAACTATAGGGACTTAGTTAAATTCAAAGACACCAATCCTCAATTAGTCAGGTTACATGCATACTCGTCAAATTTCAGCTTAAAACAATCAACCAAACTCATACAATTGTGTTTATATGAAACAATGACCAAAATGAAAGAATCTAAAATAATAAAATAACATCAACTAAAATTAACGACCACTCGTATCGGTACTCAGGAAAGGGTATCGGTACCTGGCCAAATTTTGAAAAGGCATACCGATACCCTCTCCTGAGTATCAGTACCCTAACATGATCTTAAAATCCCTAAATTCTAATAGCTAAAAGTTATACCGATACACCTTCCCGTGTATCGATACTCAGGCCAAAATAAACATGCTCGTACCGATACAGTTGCTCGAGTATCGATACCTAGGCCAAATTTACATTTATCTGTATCGATACCAGGCTACGCGTATCTATACCCCCATACCTGAAATGTCTAAAATTGAAGGTTTTTCGCCCAATTGATAACTCAAACATGCCTTAATCAATCTTACACATTTGTACCACTAAACCGAGGATTTAAACATGCCAAAAGCTCTTGGAAACAAGAACATCAAGAATCATATTTCACAATATCACAATACTAGAGGCATGCTTCCTATTTTTATCAAACTCAACATTCAAAAAGAGATTTATGGCACTAGTTGACATAGGCATGGCATCAATGGTCCATTGGCAACATACTAAACATGCTTGAACCAAAAAATCATAAGAATAAGCATTTCACAACCTATATGCATAACTATGAAGCCTCAAGCATCACACACATATAGATAAGTCACCAACAATCAAGCCTCAAATCAACAACATACTAATCCATCAACCACAACATAAACCATCTCAACACAATTAAAAACCATATTACAAATCCCCAAAACATGGTAACACATTGCCTTATAACCGAATTAAAACTATTTTTCCATACTCAAGCAAATGTCTTGTTCTTGGACCTTCATTGTCGAGATAACGCTGCCCTACAACTCTATTGCTCTGCATCAATGGTAAAAGAGAGCGCAAGCACACATGCTTAGTGAGGTTGTTCTTGAGCAAAACATTGATGCATTTCAAATTTGTTTGGAAACCACGAATCACAAGATGTATAAAGCATGCTTAATCAAACAAAAGATGCTACAGTATTCTCTAAGATCGATCTCCGATTGGGGTACTATCAGATGAAAGTCAAGGAATCAGATGTCCCTAAAACTACTTTTAGGACCCGATATGGTTACTATGAATTCCTTGTGATGCCATTTAGCATAACAAATGCTCCTGCTATATTCATGGATCTCATGAATCAAGATTTTAAACCTTATTTGGATAAGTTTATGATAGTCTTTATCGATGACATCCTTATTTACTCCAAGAATAAGGATGAACATTCGAACGCCCCTATTGCAATCAATGTTTATTTAAAGCTTCAGAAGAATCAAAAGCTTCTAGCCAAACTCAAGGTTCAATCTGAAGTGATTTTAAGGATTAAAGCCCTTCAACAACAAGATCCGGAGCTTTAAAACATAATGCTTAAACTAAGGGATGAACCTAGCTCAAACTTTTCTCTAAACTCAAATAGACTACTATATTTTTGAAATAGAGCAGGTGTACCAAATGATGAACCCCTTAAAAGGGAAATGCTTCAAGAAGCTCATAGTAGCCATTTCTCCATCCATCCTGGATTGGTTAAAATGTATAAAGATCTAAAGGAATTGTATTGGTGACTGGGAATGAAGTCCGCTATTACGGAGTTTGTGTCCAAATGTTTAACTTGTCAGAAAGTTAAAGCCGAACACCAAGTCCCTACGGGACTTTTGCAACCTATTGAGCTACCTCAATGGAAATAGGAACGAATAACCATGGACTTCGTAAGTGGATTGCCTTTAACACCAAGAAAAAATGATGCAGTCTGGGTGATAGTCAATAGGTTTTCCAAATCAACCCATTTCATACTTGTTCGAATGAATATGAGCTTGGATCAATTGACCGAGTTGTATATACGAGAAGTGATACATTTGCACAGTGTTCCTACATCCATAATCTCAAATTGAGATCCTTGGTTTACATCTAGATTCTAGAATTCTTTGCAAATGGCTTTAGGAACCAAAACAAATCTCAGCACATGCTTTAGGATCAATTGGGTGAAATTAAGGCCTTAGGGCCTAAACTCCTTAGAGAAATGGAGGAAGAAATAAATGTCATTCATAGTAGATTAAAGGAAGCTTTTGATATACTAAAAGCATATGTTGATCTTAAAAGAAGAGATATCTAGTATAATGTAGGAGATCAAGTGTTCCTAAAAGTATCTCCATGGAAGAAGGTATTTATATCCGGCAAAAAAGGGAAGCTTAGCCCTCAATTTATTGGACCATTCACAGTTATTGAGAAGATTGGTCATGTTGCTTATCGTATAGCTCTTCCCAGTGAATTTGATAAGATTCACAACGTATTCCATGTTTCTATGCTTCGAAAGTATCGATCTGATCCGTCTCATGTTCTTGAACCTGAAGAGTTAGAGCTCAACCCAAATTCATCCTACGAAGAAGAGCCAATACAAATCCTAAATCGTGAAGTTAAAAGACTTCGTAACAAGTCAGTTCCTCTTGTCAAGGTATTGTGGAGAAACCACAAGGTTGAAAAAGCCACTTGGGAACCTGATTCAATCATGAAAGATCAATATCCTCATCTCTTTCCCTCAGGTAAATTTGAGGACGAATTTATTTTTAAGGGAAGAGAATTGTAATACCCCAAAACTAGGATTAGAATAATGTTACTATCTTGATCTCTAAGTTAATTAATCTAATGTGTAACATGGTAGCTAAATTAAGAAGTTTAGGACCAAAAAGAGAGAAATGAAAGAAAAGATGCTTTATGTGCAAAGAATTAAAACGTAACCTTGTAAATAATAGAAGATTGCATGTTAAATAAGGATTAATTCAAGGATATGTACACATGTCATTTGATGGGAAAGGCATGTGTTAAGGGGGAGGAAGGTTTCGGCCATTTGTGGGATGATAACCAAAACATCATCTTCCTCCCTAAGTTGTCTGAACCCCAAATATGAGAGAAAGAAAAAGGTTTCCATGGAATTGCAAGGGATTGTGTTGGATTTTGCTTCAATCTTTGGACATCAATCGGTCTTGTTAAGGGAGAGGGTAAGCAAGCTCATCATTTCTTTCAAATCTTAGAGTCACTTTGGAGTTTAATTGTTAATCTCTTAGATGTCATGCTTTGTTAGTGTTCAAATGGTTAATTCATGTTAGTGAACATCTTTAGATCAATTGCTTGATACATGCATTAGGTTAAACCATGTATGTAACTTGTAAAACTATGTATGTCAACTTCTTTGAATTTCGATTATGTATTATTATGAAGTTCTTGGCCATTTGAATGTTATACATGATTAAGCTGCCATGTTATGTGATTCCACAACATAATTAAGATGCTAAACTTGCTTGACTATTGAATTAGTGGCTTAATTGAATTGGTACATGTGCATAAATGTGAATAAGTAAGAATATGAGAATGTTTTGCATCTATATAAACCATTAGGGACTATTTTGAATGTTTGTAGATATCATGGACTATTTTGAATGTTTTTAGCTATCATGGACTGTCTTATACACACATGATTCTATATCTATGAATTAGGGGCTAGTTTTGAATGCTTGTGAATGTCATGGACTGTTTTAAGCATGTATAATTGTATGCCTATGAATTAAAGACTGCTTTGGGCTGTTTTGACAAATATGGAAACAAAGGATTAATTTTGCAAAATTGAGGGACTGATTTGGAACTATAAAGACAGTTATGGGACTGTTTTTATACCAAAAATAAGGATTGTTTTCATACAAAAAGTAAGGACTATTTTGCATTAGAATAGGGACTGTTTTGGGCTATTTTGAACATGTAATTGAGTATATATGAAATAGAAACTGTTTTAGATACATAGGTGGGAATAATGGACTATTTTGGTGTGCAAATATGTATAAGAGTATAATTGCCTTGTTTTGTGTATACATGAACATATAGTGCACTGTTTTAAGCATGTATATGTGTGTATATAAGCATTAGACTATTTTCAATGCATATAAACATAATAAGGACTATTTCAATATATATATAAGCATGTATGCTAAGTGTATGGACTGTTTTGAGTGCACATAAACATGTTAAGGACTGTTTTGATGTATATAAGTATGTATGATAAGTAAATGGACAGTTTAGGATATATGGAAAAGTATATGGGACTGTTTTGCACATGTATTTGTGTACATATGAAATTGGAACTGTTTTGCATACCTATGAACCTTTGATGGACTGTTTTGTGTGAAATTAAATGGATACTTGAGTTTTGAGTTGTTTTGTGCATGATTGAATGTTAGGGATTGATTCTAATATAGAGTTATATTCTTTGTTATACTTAAACTTGTTGACACTGAATTTTCACCTAACTTCTTTACTTTAACTATGCCATTTTTGTTTAGGTAGTCTTATATTGCAATTAATATTAGGATTATTTGAATGTAACATTGCTAATATGCTTAAGGTATTATAAGATTAATGTAGTATTAGAATAGATTAGGTCATATACAATGTATTATAATTAGTATAATTGTTAGTTAGAATTATTAAATGTGTCGTATGTTTTAATTAAGTATATAGTTGTTTATGTAGAATTAACTTAGGATATATACACTAGATATTAAAACCCAAAAACATAGAATACATAGCCCAACTGTAAAATAAATAAAAAGTCTATTGGATTTAATTTAGATTAGAGTCCATTAAAAAGTATACATAGAAGGTCCATTACACAAAGGCCCGTTTGGCCAGATTATTATTTCCTAAAGGGCTTGACCATTATATGCACAGGTGATGAAGAGCCGTTGGATTAGGGGAGAATAGATCCAACGGCACGGGATCACACACAAGGATTGAACATGGATCACCAAAGGCCGCTCTTCTCAGTCGTTCGATCAGGATGCTATCCAACGGCCCAGACTGCTTCGGGGTATATCACGCGGACCACCACTCGTGTGGCACCCACGCGCGCGATGATTCAGCTCCAGTCGTCTGCTTCATCTTCTCCGATGCTCCACTCGCTCTGATTGTTCCTCGTCAGTGCCGTTCGAGTTATTAGAAACATACAAATAGAAGAATAAATGGGGTTAAATCCCTAAACCGGGGTAGAAACAGGTCAAGATAAAATCAATAGGGATTAAAATCCCTAATTTAAAGCCCTAGCTGGAAAAATTAGAAGCAAAACAGGAATGGATAATCCCTAATTCAAAGCCCTGGCAAGAATCAAGCTACGATTACATATGCAAAAGACAATTCAGAACCAAAGCAAAAGACCAGAATCCCCAAATCGCTATCATGGAAAGAATCAAGCAATCAGAGGGGAAGAAATCAGGGATTTAAGCTTAGGATTTAAGCAACTCTTGTACTATAAATAGCACTATAAATCATTGTAACAGGGAGGAACAATTCCAGAGAAGAAATCATACACATAAATCATAGAAACACTAGACACATAGCAATAGCATTCGGAATTCATAGGAGCAAGCATTTTGTAATCATCATTCAGAAACAATAAAGAGAAGCAATTTCTGGTAATTTTTCCTATCTATTTACTTTGTATTTCAGTTTAAATAAAGAATAAAGAAGTTATTTTACCTTTTTTTGTTCGAAACATCGCCGAAATCTAGAAATTTCTTCAGAATCTAGAAATTTCACCGCTGACAACGGTGGCCAGCTCCGGTGGAAGGCGGCCGGCACGGCGGACCACCACCGTGTTTTTCAATTCATGAAGAACACGATGAATGTCTTTAGAGGATTCAAAGGGAGGGATGTTTGATCTGTTTGGTGAATATGAAAAAAATGAAATCTGTTTGTTATAATAACTATTTATAGTGACCCGTTTAACCCTACCCGAACCCGAGTATAACCCGCGCCCTTCTTTCCTGGATCTCGCGCCGCAGCTCTTTAGTTTTCAATTGTTTTAATTTCGTCATTTTTCCTTTCAATTTAGCACCAAAATTTTAATTATTTTCAAATTACCACTTAATTTTTGGTTTTCTTTCAAATTAGTCCTTAATTCATATTTTATTTTTTTTAAATATAAAAAATCCTTTTCTTATTTTAATTTTAGGAAATTACTTAGTTATTTATTTAATTATTTCTTTTATGTCGTTCTTGTATGTATATGTATGTTTGTTAAACCTTAGGATTAGGGACTTAAAACTTAAATTAGAGACATGTATGTAAAACATTCTTCATTTTCAATAAAACACACTTAATTATATTGTAACCTTAGTAATTAAAAAGAATATAGCCATTTCTTTAGGATTATTCTCCATTTAGACTTAAAATTAAAATTCATTAACATTTAATTTTCTTGTTTATTTGTTTAAAAAGTGAAACTTAATTAATGCGGTGTCTTATCAAACGGGAATGACGGGTTAGCGCCAGGGGTGTTGGCGGTGATTAAAGTTCATTTCCTGGGCGATAAGGCTGTTAAAATAGTTTTACATTCATTTTACGGACAAATAAAATCGAAATTTTGTGAACTTGCAAATTCTAGTTTTAAAAAAGCTATTTGAAATCAATTAGGGTACCAATTTTTGGGGCGTTGTGGGGTGCTAATCCTTCCCCACACGTAATCGACCCCGAACCTATTTTCATGGACCAAAATGTAATTTTAATAAATAAAACGTTTTATCAAAAACCCTTGTTTTAAAAGTGATCCAATCACACTTTTTCAAAAAATATTGGTGGCGACTCCATGTTTTTATAAAGTTTTCCAAAACGTCAAAACATTTCTCCTTAAAAAGGGCCACGACAGCTTGGCGACTCCGCTGGGGACATTTTGTTTTAGAAAAAAACAAAAGTGGGTCAGGCCACAAATTGTTTTCGAAATGTTTTTAGAAAAGGAATTTGCAAGTTCACAAAGGTTTCAATTTATTCATTCGTTTAATAAATGTAATTCTATTTTATGCATTTAAAAAATTGTTGCAAAAGTGGCTCTATTCCCGAGCTTTACCCAATTGTTAAGTGAGGGGAAAATGCTTCGCTCATGTCATAATATTGATTCTCCATATGAGCCTAGCAAGTACATTCGGGATTCATATGCCTCATGTCTTCGTAAGGATACCGATTCTTTGAGAAGACCTAGGAAGTGAGTCATCTTGAGTTGAACTTGGTTCGTTTGAATCCTATAATGGGTGAGAACCAGGGCCTTGCTACCCTTAGTAGGGGACAACAAGGACAACTCGAGTACCTTTTAGAACTCAACAATTTGAGAAATTAGAGCCCACCCCAATAGAGCCATATGGAAAACCTAGGGTTTTGAGTATGGTCAAAATCATTGCGGATAATCTGTGGAGACATGTCTTGGAGTGTTGGAATGCGCTACCCAGAATTATTCGTGAAATTATTTTGGTCTCTTTATTTTGTTTTTTTTTCTTTTTTTGTCTTTTTTTTCATATTCATTCATGCATCATCATTCCATTTCATCGAGTTTTGACATTCAATAAAGCTGCTTCTAAAAGTAAATATTTTATTAAACCAATGTTCTTTTGTTTGCATTATGCATTTGCATCATTCTTCTGTTTGTTTGGTTGTTTTGTTCTTTGCTTCGCATTGCATTCCATGCATACATGACATAATAAGAATCTAACTTAAGTAAAAATAACAGAAAATCAAAAATAGCAAAAACAAATCACAAGTACGGTACTCGGTCTCAAGTTAGAGCAATGGAAGACAGAGTATTGGCCTTAGAAAGCAACCACAAAAGTAACCTTGGATAGGTTAGACAAGCTGGAGATAGGCCTAAAGCAACAGATAGAGTTAGTTCATCAAAAGACGGTTGGTTCAATTGTAGCCATGCTAGGTTTTAAGGACCCTGATGCAATGGAAGCTGGTGAAGAAGCTAATGCAGTGCCGAAATTTCAAGGGATGGCCTTTGTTCATCTGAGTATACAAAGGGAAGCTCAATCGTCTAAGGTCAAAATTTCCCCACATATTGCTGAAGCGTCAGCGCGAAAGATAGGTTCTGAGAAAGCCATTGAGGTGCCTGATCTCGATGAAATTGCTGACAAAGTGAAAGCTGAGAATAAATGGGAGGATCGCTATGAGAATTTGGAAGAAATAATTAAGTCCTTTCAAGGAAAATGTCAATGTACCTTGAGTATGAGAAGCTGCTTATCCATTGCTTCCAAGACAGTTTAGTAGGGTCAGCTGCGCGCTGGTATACGCAGCTAAGTCGAATCATTATCAGATCGTGGAAAGATCTGTCCATAGCCTTCAGTGAGCAGTACAAGCATGTTTCAGATATGGTACCAACCCGGTTAGTTCTGCAAGGATTAGGGCAAAAGCATCATGAGAGTTTTCGCCAGTACGCGCAGAGATGGAGGGACGTAGCTGCCCAAGTCCAGCTACCATTGCTGGAGAGTGAGATCACCCCAATGTTCGTGGAGACATTAAATGGATCTTTCTATGATCGTATGCTCAATAATGCCACAAAGAGTTTCGTAGACATACTTATAAATGGAGAATTAATACTTGCGGCAATGAAAAATGGAAGGTTAGACAGCGGGGAAACTAAGAAACCATACAAAAAGAGAGATAATGAAGTTAATGCTGCTAATCTCTATAACCCTAGTTACTCGAATGAGGTAGTCTTCAATAAACCCAATGTCTCGACCACAGCTCCAGCAGTCATAAACCCGCCAAAAGAAGAACGAAGGTACCAAGGGAGCTTGAAGCCATATTTTCCTTCTATCCCAATGACATACGCATAATTGTTTGCTAAATTGATCAAATCCCAGATGGTGCTGCCAAGACATGTTCCTCTATTCTCACCACCATATCCACAATGGTATGATGAGAAGGCAAAATGTGAGTATCATGCAAGAGTTAGGGGACATACTATTGAAAACTGTACTACATTCAAAAGAGTGGTAGATGACTTAAGAAAATCAGGGATGCTATTATTCGATACGTCAAAAGATAAAGGGAACCCCCTGCTAAATCATCAAAAAGCATGAGTGAATGCAATCATTAAGGAGGAAGATAAGGTGGTTAAGGAATATGTTACTGAAGTTAAAGCTCTCATGAGATGGATATGGGCTCAGATGGTGGCAGTGGGGATGTTAGAAGAAGGAGCCCAAAACTGGAAATTGAGAAAGAATTGTACTGTGAGTACCACATGAATAAAGGACATGAGATTGACTGTTGCTCAGAATTTAGGCAATTAGTTCAAGATAAGATGAATGAAAAGGAATTGGAGTTCTTTGAGAAAGAAAACATGGAATGTTTTCTAGACGTATGTGCATCAGAGGTGTCATCCTCTAGAAGAGACTACACTGGAATGAGGCCTTTAGTTATTAAGGCTAAAACAAGATTTGGTGAGCCAATAAGGAGTGTAATTCCTTGGCTCATAATTAAGGCACCAGCTTCGTTTCCGTATAAGGATAGCAAATAGGTCCCTTGGAATTACACTTGTGAGGTGATGGCCCCAGGAGAAACATATGTTTAGGAGAAAGAAGAACCGGTTAAAGAGGTGAGCCGTTTTACAAGGAGTGGGAGGCTCTATTCCCAACCAATAGCAGAAGATAGAGATGTAGATCAAAGAAAGGCTATTGCTGAAGAGCCTGAAACGGAAGATGACAGAGACTTCTTCAAGGAAAAACTGACAACATATCACGAGCCTGTAAAGGAATCAGAGGGTCAAGAATTCTTGAAGATCTTAAAACACAATGAATATAGCGTCGTAGAGCAACTCCATAAGCTTTCAGCTCGAATTTCTATGCTTTCTCTGCTACTAAGTTCCGAGGGCTACCGTAAGGCCTTGTTAAAGATTTTGAACCAGAGGTTCATAAAAAGGAGATCAGAACTGATAAGATGGACATGTTAGTCGGTAACATTGCCGTTAACAACTTCATCTCGTTCAATGATAAGGAAATACTAGGTGAAGAAACGGGATCGTGCAAAGCTTTACACATCACTACTAGATGTAAATGACATATGTTACCAAGTGTCCTTATTGACAATGGGTCGACACTAAATGTTCTACTGCTAGCTAAACTGAAGAAACTGCCAATAGATAGTTCTCATATGAGAACTTATCAAAATACGGTTAGAGCATTTGATGGAACTCAGAAGGAGGTATTGGGGAAAATTGAGGTGTCTTTGCAAATTGGACCAGTGACCTTCAACGTTGAGTTTGTGGTCATGGATATAAGACCTAGCTATAGCTGCTTGCTTGGGCGCCCATGGATTCACGCAGTAGGAGAATTTCCATCTACTTTACACCAGGAGCTGAAGTTTGTGATCGATGGTCAATTAATAACTGTCCGTGCAGAGGAGGAAATCATTGCACCAGTAACCATTGATGCACCCTTCATCGAAATAGATGAGGGTGCGCTCGAGTGTCATTTGAGGATGTTGGAGCTAGCTAATACAACCTTTGTCATCGAAGAAAGCAAGGTGCTAGAACTGAAATTATCAAGCTGCTTGAAATACAGGTAAAGCAAACACTCGAGAAAGGAGCTGAAATCAGAAAATGACTTGGAAGAAGACATCAAGGAAGGTTGTATCCCGTAGTAATCCTGGCAAAAAAGGATTGGTTCGATTTGGGCTTCAAGCCCAACAAATGGAAAAGAAAAGCTGAAATCAGAAAGCATCAAGAGATGAGAAGAGCTAGATTGAAGGGAGAGGAAATTGAATGGGAACCAATAACTTTCCCTCATCTGAACCATAACTTTATATCTGGAGGTATGCTGGATCTAAATACCTCAGCTACTGAAGAAGGAAAAGGAGAGAGCACTCTATGTGAAGCACTTGAACAGTTGAGTTTCAATGCTGTGATTGACAATGAAGAAGAGAACTAGTACTTTTCAATGATCTGCCCTTGCTCTAAGCTTGACAATTGGACTACTGAAGAAACTCTTGTAGTCTTTAAGACATGTTCAGAGTAATTCTCAAAACCAACACCTTTGCTCCAGGCCGGGAGACAATAGGGGATCTTATGTAAAGGGCCTATGTCAATCATTTAATTTGAATTCAATAAAAGATGCATTTCGTAAAATCTTGTGTGGCAAACTTTCTTTCCATAACCAAAACCAAATAAAAACCATAAAGTTAAAAGCATAAAAAACATTCCATTCATTTTGTAAAAGCATAAAAAACATTCTATTCATTTTGTTTCTTCCCTTTGTATATATCTTTTGCCTATTTCCTTTTCAGGTCTTCAGATATTAGTAGCATAAATAAATCCGAGTCTAACTTCAAGGTTGATTTTGAATTACCACTATGCTTGGAAGAAGTTGGAAATATTGACGATGAGGAAGAATATGATGTACCCAGTGATATGCTCAGAATGGTGGAAGAAGAGAAAAAATAGATTCTACCACATAAAGAGGAACTAGAGATACTAAACCTCGGAACCGTAGAAGAAAAGCGAGAGGTGAAGATTGGTACTACCATCACGGACAAAACCAGATAAAGTTTTATCGAGTTCTTGAAAGAATTTAAAGATATTTTTGCTTGGTCGTACCATGATATGCCCGGCCTTAACACAGACATCGTCATGCATAGGCTCCCTATAAAGGAAGGATGTGAACCGGTAAAACAAAAGCTAAGAATAATAAAGGCTGAAACACTTCTCAAGATCAGGGATGAGGTAAAAAACAGTATGTTGCATGATTCCTCGAGGTAGCTAAGTATCCAGAATGGGTGGCAAATATTGTTTCGGTACCGAAGAAGGATGGAAAAGTACGAATGTGTGTTGATTACAGGGATCTCAACAAGGCAAGCCCAAAAGATAATTTCCCGGTCCCACATGTTGACATTTTAGTTGACAACACAGCTGGTCGTTCACTTTTCTCTTTTATGGATGGTTTCTTCGGGTATAACCAGATCCAGGTGTGTCCATAAGATATGGAAAAGACAAATTTTGTAACGTTATGTGGAACTTTTTGCTATAAAGTGATGCCCTTTGGACTTAAGAATGCAGGGGCAACCTATCAGAGGGCCATGGTCACTCTCTTCTATGATATGATGCATGTGGCAATAGAGGTATACGTCGACGATATGATCTCCAAATCTCGATCTGAAGAAGAACATTTGGTTAATTTAGAAAATCTCTTCCTAAGATTGAGAAAGTTCCAGTTAAAGCTCAATCCGACTAAGTGCACGTTTGGAGTCACATCTAGAGAATTATTAGGTTTTTTTGTAAGCAAAAGAGGGATTGAGATCAACCCTGATAAGATAAAAGCCATACAGGAACTTCCCCCACCTCAAACACAAAAGGAAGTTCAAGGTTTCTTGGGACGATTAAATTACATCGCATGCTTCATTTCTCAGCTAACTGATAGGTGTGATCCAATGTTTAGGCTACTCAAGACGGATAACCCGAGGACTTGGGATGAAGAATGTCAAGCGGCCTTGGAAAAGATCAAAGAACAACTGAGCAATCCTCCAATATTAGTACCACCTGTTTCAGGGAGACCATTGATCTTGTACTTAACGGTCTATGAAAGTTACATGGGTTGTGTGTTATCATAACATGATGATACTGGAAGAAAAGAAAAAAGTGATATATTACTTGAGCAAGAAGTTCACTAATTGTGAAACCAGGTATTCGTCAATTGAAAAGTTGTGATGTGCTCTGGTTTGGGCAGCTAAAAGGCTAAGGCAATACATGCTTTATCACGTTACATGGCTAATCTCAAAGTTGGACCCATTTAAGTTCATGACGGAAGCTCCAGCCTTATTAGGAAGATTAGCACAATGGAAGATGTTGGTATCGGAGTTTGATATCTAGTATGTGAGCTAAAAAGCGATAAAAGGAAGTGTCATAGCAGACTTTTTGGCAAGTCGCGCCCGTGATGACTATGAAGCACTAAACTTCAATTTTTCTGATGAAGACTTGATGTGTATTACAAAAGATGACGAGGCTTCAATAGAATCTTGGGTTATGAACTTTGATGGTTTAACGAATGCGTTAAGAAGAGGTATAGGGGCAGTTCTAATTTCACCGAAATGAGATTATTACCCTTTTACCAGTCGTTTGAAGTTCTTCTGTACTAATAACATGGCAGAATACGATGCCTGTATAATGGGTCTAAAAGAGGCTATAAAGAGGAATATTCATACCTTAAGAGTTTTTGGGGACTCTGTGTTAGTTATTTATCAGATACGTGGTGAATGGGAGACAAAAGATGCAAAGTTGTTGGGATACCATAAGCTGGTCCTCGAATTGACCAAAGAATTTGAAGAGATCACTTTCAAATATCTCCCCAGAAAAGATGATGCCCATTAGGTTATATATGCTTGATTCTCCAGCTCATTTTTATGACGTGGAAGAAAAAATGGATGGATTGCCATGGTATCATGACGTCTTACAATGTGTAAAATTCCAGCAATACCCGCCTCAAGCTACAGAGAATGAAAAGAAAATGATCATGAAGATGGTATTAGGGTACGTCCTTGATTGGGGGATTTTATACAAAAGAAGTCGTGATCAAGTGCTTCTAAGATGTGGGGGGCAAAAGAGGCATAGTTAATTATGGAAGAAGTTCATAAGGGAGTTTGTGGAACTCATCCTAGTGGTTTCACCATGGCCAGAAGAATCATGCGACTTGGATATTATTGGTCAACCATGAAAGGTGATTGCATCAACTATTCTTGCAAATGCCACAAGTTCCAAATTTATGCTGACAAGGTTCATATGCCACCTCAACCTCTTCATGTTATGATAGCCCTTGGCCATTTTCCATGTGGGACATTGATGTCATCGGTCAGATTCACCCTAAGGAATCAAACAGGCATCGCTTTATCCTGGTAGACATTGATTATTTCACAAAATGGGTAGAAGCAACCTCGTATTTAAATGTCACCAAATCCATGGTCTACAAGTTTTTGAAAAAGAAAATCATCTGTCGATACGGCTTCCCTGAAAGTATCATCACCGACAATGCTTCAAACTTGAACAATAGGATGATAAGTGGAGTTTGTGAGCAGTTCAATGTTAAACATCATAATTTTGTGGTATATCGCCCGAAGATGAATGTGGCAGTGGAGGCTGCGAATAAGAACATTAAGAAGATAATTGCAAAAATGAATGATACCTATAAATATCGGCATAAAAGCTATCGTTTGCCTTATACGCTTATCGAACTACAATATGAACTTCCGCTGGGGCAACACCTTTCTCATTGGTATATGGAATGGAAGCGGTGCTGCCCATTGAGGTTGAAATACCATCGCTCCATGTCTTAATGGAAGCAAAGTTGGAAGAAGCAGAATGGGTTCAAGCAAGATATGATCAGCTAAACTTAATTGAAGAAAAAAGATTGAAAACACTATGTCATGGGCAAATGTATCCGAGAAGGATGATAAGGGCTCATGAGAAGAAAGTTTTCCCAAGAGAATTTTAAGAGGGAGATTTGGTGTTGAAGAAGAAACTGCCAATCCAAAGCGATGCTCGAGAAAAATGGGCACCGAATTGGGATGAACTCCAAAACCCGATAAATTTAGATTCGGTAAAAAAGTATTATGCTTGAAGAAAAAGAGGAAAAAAAAAGAAAAAAAGAGAAATGAAAAGAAAATGAGGGTTCAAAATGAAAATCCACCAAGGGCGTTTTGAAACCAAATGAGGATCTGAGTTGAAAACCCGTAAAATGGCAGCTCAGACAATTTGTAAATAAGACCTTCATCGGAGATTGGTTTGGGGAAGTTCATATCTTTCTGCATAATTAGTATTTTCGGGATCTACTCAGCATGGTAGACATTCAAGGCATCTTATGAAGTCGTGACATGAGGAGTTTATGTTTCTGATATCTGAATATCTTTTCTTTTCCTTGTAATTTCTTTTTGTGTTCAAAATCCAATAGTTTCTCACAACCAAAAAACACAATAACCATAGCCAAATAGATTTAGTTCATGGCTAGGTTCCAAAGAAACACAAGATAAATAATCCCTAGCATGAACCCAATCGAACAAGAAAGAAAAAGATGAAGAATTGAAGCTTGTCGAAATCCCCTTGCCCTAGAAGCTTGTCGAAAATTCTCCCCTCTTGCTATCCTGTCGAAATTTCTCTCCTCTTGCCCTTTGGAGTTGTCGAAATTTTCCCTCTTCTTGCTTACCTCCAAGTTGACGATATGGCCTCTAATTTATAGGGCTAGGTCAAAGTCCTCCTTTGAGGAGGAACTTAAGTTGGAATTAAATTATCTTTAAAGAATATAATTCTTTATTATAATTATATTCCTACTAGAACTTCTCCTATCTTCTTGGAATTTAATTCTTCTTTAATCTCTTCATGGAAATCAAATTCCTTTGGGATTTAGCTTTGCTGGACGTCATCTTGGGCTTGTCTAGTCATCAATTTCGACTACCATATCACCTTATTCTTTGTCGACAATTGCCCTGGCAACTGGCTCGGCGTCTCCTTCATGCATTGCCCTGGCAACTAACTCGGCATCTCCTTCATGCACTGCCCTGGCAACTGGTTCTAGCCTTGTTTAGGCAAGTGATTCTGCACACACACAAAAACACACCAAAGCAACATCTTTTTCCACAAAAATCACCAAGTTATGTAATCAAGCTCAACGGTGGAAAGAAACATGAATTAATGCATGAATGACTAATTATGCAACTAATATGAGCTTAAGTCTAACAATAATATGAGTAAAAAGGGTAATAAAATAGTACTTTTGAACACTTATCACCCCTCATATAATTCCTTGAGATTTTTAACCATCTCATAGGGAACCATGTCCTCATGTTGCTTCTGAAGCTCAGGGGTCATGGTCGTAAGCTTCAAACAACCGATGATAAGTGTTCAAAAGTACTATTTTCTTACCCTTTTTACTCATATTATTGTTAGACTTAGGCTCATATTAGTTGCATAATTATCCATTCATGCATTAATCCATGTTTCCTTCCATCATTGAGCTTGATTACATAACTTGGTAGTTTTTGTGGGAAAAGATGCTGCTTTGGTGTGTTTTGTGTGTATGTGCAGAATCACTTGCCAAAGCAAGGCTAGAGCTAGTTGCCAGGGCAATGCATGAAGAAGATGCCGAGCTAGTTGCCAGGTCAATGCATGAAGGAGATGCCGATCCAGTTGCAAGGGCAATTGTCGACAAAGAATAAGGTGATATGGTAGTCAAAATTTATGACTAGACAAGCCCAAAATGACGTGGAGCAAAGCTAAATCCCAAAGAAGTTTGATTTCTATAAAGAGGTTAAAGAAGAATTAAATCCCAAGAAGATAGGAAAACTTCTAGAAGGAATATAAATATAATAAAGAATTATATTCTTTAAAGATAATTTAATTCCAACTTAACTTCCTCCTCAAAGAAGGACATTGACTTAGCCCTATAAATAGATCACCAAGCCGTCAACTCCAAGGGGGAGAAAGTAGAGAGAATTTTCGACAAGCTTCAAGGGGGAGATCTCGATAAGAATGCTTCATCCATTCTTCATTTTTTTCTTTCTTGTTCAATTAGGTTCATGCTAGGAATTCTTTATCTTGTGTTTCTTTGGAACCTAGCCATGAACTAAATCTATTTGGCTAAGGTTATTGTGTTTTGTGGTTGTGAGAAACAATTGGATTTTGTTTAGGTAATAAGAGTTTGCACTTTTCTATTCAAGGTTTATTCATTATTGGTTCTTATTCTTGTTTGCGAGTGAATTGGGAGAGGATCTCGTAACTTCATCTATTTATCTAATATCAGGAGAGTTAGATTCAAGAAACGAATAAATATGATCTTTATTCAATCTATTGATGGTGGAGATTAATCCAGATTAGGAATAAGTTAAGGATTTCAACGGCTAAGAAGAGCGCAAGATTGGTTGTTGTTCACCTTTGATTCACGCAGGGATGTATTATCAAGGCATGCACAAGTAGCTAGAGTTTTGACTTAGGGATAAGAAGAAACCATTGAAGAACGCTCTGCCGAACCTTGAAGGTTGCTGCCCAGACGCCCATGTAGTTGCCCAACTAGTCGCCCAGGCAACCATCGATTAGTTGCCAAGTCAACCCCGTTGTGCAAGTTGCCACGGCAACTGAGTTGCCCTTGCACTCTTTTACCAAGACGATCCAATCGGCTATCACACCTCTACTCACGATAACCTGGCCTATCTCTCTCATTTGATCTCATCTATTCTTTTACTTTATTGCTTTCTAGTTTAGTTATTAGTTAAACTCCTATAATCTTCTATTTGTGTTTTTACTTTTTATAGTGCAAGAGATTAGATTCTTGAAGTGGAACCAATCCCTATGGAGACGATATCTTTTATACTATAACTTGTGACGTGTACACTTGCACAGTTGCGGACCACTTATTACGCGTAACAAGTTTTTGGCGCCGTTGCCGGGGATTGGCAATAGCGACTTTGTTTTTATTTTCTTGCATTTTTTTATTTTTCTTGTTTAAGATTCAAAGGGTTAACAAACTTTGGTTTTGCATTGGTATATGACCAGGGCGAGACCGATTACACTAGAATATCCCTTTGATCCATAAATCGAACGAACCTTACAAAGACTTAGAAGAAGGTTAAGAGTAGCAATGGCTAATCAAGACGACAATATGAATCAAGATGCTCCAGCAGGAGGAGGAGGAGTGATTCTTGCACGAAACAGAACTATTCGAGACTATCTTGAAGAAGATCTTGATGGACTTAATCCAGGAGTTGTCGCACCTGAAATTGAAGTCGACCACTTTGAGTTGAAACCGGTGATGTTTAATATGATCAACACAATTGGTCAATTTGGAGGCTTAGCAACTGAAGATGCACGACAACATCTTAAATCTTTCCTCGAGATTTGCAACTCATTCAAAATACACGGAGTCACCCCATGATGTTTTACAATTATGATTATTCCTCTATTCACTGAGGGATAGGGCGAAAGCATGGTTGAATAGCATTCCTGCCGGATCAATAGGATCTTGGGCTGATCTTTGTCGTGATTTCCTTACTCGATTTAATCCTACAAATTTGACTGATAAGCTTCGTAACGAAATTACTTCTTTTCGGCAGGCAGGTGATGAATCCATGTACGAGGCTTGGGAGCGATATAGAGAACTTTTTCACAAATGCCCCCTACACGGATTCCCAGTGTGGACACAAGTAACAATGTTTTACAACACTATGAATACACCAACAAGGATGATACTAGATGCCTTGGCAAACGACATACTCCTAGATAAGTCGCCGGAGGAAGCAATGCAAATTCTAAACAGGCTTGCCAAGAATGATTATCAATTCCCCTCTGCTAGAAGAGGGGGAGTTAGACGCCAAGCCACAATACATGAACTAGGATCATCGGAATCAATTTTGGCACAAATGGCTACTTTAACTAAGATGGTCCAGAACATGCAGAAACCAAACAATACACATGAGGTCAAGGTAATGGATTCTTTTTGTGAGTTATGTGGTGGTAACCATGATTCCTCTGAATGTATGCAGAATCAGAAATCCAGTTTCTATGTGGGGAATTACAACCGGAACAACAATGTGATGTCCAACACATATAATCCAGCTTGGAAGAAACACCCAAATTTTTTATGGAGTAATCCCAACAATGCTCTAAACCATAACAATCAGAATGCACAAGCATCGGGATTCCAGCAGAATATGCCACGACAACAGTTGCTGCAACAACAACCGACAACATCTAGTTCTTTGGAAAATTCTCTCAATGCTTTTATGTTGAAAACTGAATCTTATATGGCTGAGAATAGTAACTTCATAAAAAGAACTG
This sequence comes from Hibiscus mutabilis, assembly GCA_019671005.1. Classification (NCBI taxonomy): domain Eukaryota; kingdom Viridiplantae; phylum Streptophyta; class Magnoliopsida; order Malvales; family Malvaceae; genus Hibiscus; species Hibiscus mutabilis. Next base: position 65,820,676 of record CM033718.1, on the reverse strand, counting down.
ATGCTTTTATTAACAGGACCGAGATGAGATTGCAAAACCAAGAGGCGGCAATCAAATCATTGGAAAATCAAGTCGGACAATTTGCTCAAAACCTGAATACTAGACCGCAAGGAGGTTTACCTAGCGATACTGAAGTCGCAAGAGGAACTAGCCATGAGCAATGTAAGGCGATCACCACTAGAAGTGGCCAACAACTTAAAGAGGCTCAAGCTCGCTCATCAAACAAAACTCCACAAAAAGATCAAGAACAATTTGCTCAAAACCCGAATACTAGACCGCAAGGAGGTTTACCTAGCGATACAGAAGTCGCAAGAGGAACTGGCCATGAGCAATGTAAGGCGATCACCACTAGAAGTGGCCAACAACTTAAAGAGGCTCAAGCTTGCTCATCAAACAAAACTCCACAAAAAAGATTAAGACGAACCTAGTAGCAAAGCCTCAGATGCTGAACCAGGAATTGCCGCGGCAACCGGCAATAAGCATGCCTCAGCAACCGGCGATAAGGATGCCTCGGCAACTTGCGATAAGCATGCCTCGGCAACTCCAGTTGTCTCGAAAATGCCGTCAATCAGGTTTTAAACCAATGAAAGGATCGAAGATATCCGACTTCCACCACCATTCCCACAAATATTGAAGCGACAAAAGCAAGAATATCAATTCAAGAAGTTTCTTGATATCCTCATGCAAGTCCACATCAACTTTCCATTGGTTGAAGCAATTGAACAAATGACAAACTATGCCAAGTTCCTTAAAGACATTGTGTCCAAGAGAACAAGGCTAGGAAAATTTGAAACAATTGCCGCAACAGAGGGATGCATGGCCATGTTGCACAATCGTATGCCATCCAAGTTGAAGGATCCCGGAAGTTTTACAATACCCTGTTCCATTGGAAACCACTATGTTGGGAAAGCATTATGCGACCTTGGGGCTAGCATAAACTTGATGCCTAAATCGGTTTTCCAGAAACTAGGAATCGGGAAGGCAAGACCTACAATGATTATGCTCTGACTAGGTGACAGATCCTATGTGCATCCAGAGGGAAAAATCGAAGACATACTGGTAAAAGTTGATAAATTTATTTTTCCCGCTGACTTTATTGTTTTGGATTGTGAAGCAGATGAGCATGCACCTATCATTCTCGGGAGACCATTCCTAACAATAGGGAGAACCTTGATCGATGTTGAAAAGGAAGAACTCACAATGAGGGTGAATGACCAGCAAGTTAAACTAAATGTGTTCCAAACACTGAGGCATGCCGATGATCCAAAAGAATGCCATGCCACGACAGAGTTTAACTTCGACGAGGAATTTAGTTACCTCGGTAACTGCATTGCCAATCAAGAGGAACCTGAGGAGTATGAAGAACCGGTCGATGAGGAACAACAAGAAGAGGCAAATTGGCTAGTCAATCGACCAGGTACATACTTTGAACCACTGGATTACTCAGGTAAGGAAGGTAACCTCGAAAAGCCCTCTATTGAACAATCACCGATTCTTAAGTTGAAACAGTTGCTAGAGCAACTAAAATATGCATACTTAGGAACCGATAATACATTACCTGTAATTATTTCTTCTAAGTTACAGCCTGAGCAGGAAAAGAAGCTGATCAAAATGTTGATGCTACACAAGAAGACAATAGGGTGGACAATTGCCGACTTGAAGGGAACTAGCCCGGCAGTGTGCATGCACAAGATTTTGTTGGAAGATGATCACAAACCTTCAATTGAGGCCCAGAGGAGACAGAATCATGCCATGAAAAGGGTTGTAATGAAAGAAATCATCAAGTGGCTTGACGCTGGTATTATATACCCTATCTCTGATAGTACATGGGTAAGTCCGGTACAATGTGTACCGAAAAAAGGAGGTATAACGATGGTAAGTAATGAAAACAATGAACTCATGCCCTTTATTGATCAAATGCTTGATCGTCTTGCAGGTAAACCCTTTTATTGTTTTCTTGATGGTTATTCAGGTTACAATCAAATTGCCATAGCACCAGAAGATCAATAAAAGACAACCTTCACATGCCCATACGGTTCTTATGCTTTCCGAAGAATGCCGTTCGGATTGTGTAACGCCCTGGCAACCTTCCAAAGATGCATGATGGCACTCTTTTCAGACATGGTCAAAGACTTCCTTGAGATCTTCATGGATGATTTTTCTGTTTTTGGTAATGACTTTGACAGCTACCTTGGTAATTTAGAGAAGGTGTTGGCAAGATGTGAAGAAACTGATTTAGTCCTCAATTGGGAGAAGTGCCATTTTATGGTAGATGAAGGAATAGTGCTCGGCCACAAGATTTCATCCAAGGGAATTGAAGTAGACAAAGCCAAGGTGGACGTAATCGAGAGATTATCCCCACCAAGTTCGGTTAAAGAAATTCGAAGCTTTCTTGGACATGCAGGTTTTTACAGGAGGTTTATTCATAATTTTTCTAAAATTACTAAACCCTTGTGTAATTTGCTTGAACATGATAAAGTATTCAATTTTGATCTTGCGCCCAAGCATTCGAGACCCTAAAGAAAAAGCTTACCTCGGCACCCATTTTTGTTCCACCAGATTGGATGCTACCTTTCGAGCTCATGTGTGATGCAAGTGATTTTGCAATAGGAGCAGTCCTAGGCCAACACACAGGTAAGACCTTCCATGTGATATACTACTCTAGTAAAACTCTTAATAGTTCTCAAGTGAATTACACAACAACGGAGAAAGAATTACTAGTTGTAGTTTTCGCATTTGACAAGTTCCGATCCTATTTGATTGGTACAAAGGTAATTGTTCATACGGACCATTGGCAATCAAATATCTATTTGCTAAAAAGGATGCCAAACCTCGTTTGATTCGTTGGATATCACTTTTACAAGAATTTGATATTGAAATTAAGGACAAGAAAGGAACAGAAAATCAAGTGGCCGATCACTTATCACGTTTAGAACGCAATAGGGAGGAGGACACAGATTTAGAGATATGCGATGCATTCCCAGATGAGCAACTTTTAGTTGCCTCGACAACCATGGATGCGCATGCCTCGGCAACCCTCGACGCCGCAGCAGCTCTTGACGCGCACGCCTCGACAACCATGGATGCGCATGCTTCGGCAACTTTCGACGCCGCAGCAGCCCTTGATGCACACGCCTCGGCAACTCTAGACGCACACGCCTTAGCAATTTTAGAAGCAGTCGCCACGGCAGCACATGCCTCGGCAATACCCTAGTATGCGGATTTAGTTAATTTCCTTGTTTGTGGTATTTTACTTTATGGTCTTACTCACCAAGGGAAGAAGCGGTTCCACCATGATGCTAAGCATTACTTTTGGGATGAGCCTCTTTTGTTTAAACAATGTGCAGAGCAGGTTATAGGCTGATGTGTCCCTGAAGAGAAGCAGTAGAATGTACTTCGGCAATGCCATTCTTCACCCTATGGAGGACAATTTGGATGAACTCGTACTACGGCCAAAGTTTTGTAATTAGGTTTGTATTGGCCAACATTGTACAAAGATGCCCAAGACTTTTACAAGTAATGTGATCGTTGCCAGAGGACGAGCAATATCTCTAGACGATATGAGATGCCGCTCTAAAACATCATCGAGGTGGAATTATTCGATGTATGGGGGATCAATTTTATGGGACCTTTCCCATCTTCATTCACCAACCTCTACATTCTACTTGCCTTCGACTACGTATCTAAATGGGTTGAGGCAGATGCAGTTCCCAACAACGATTCCAAGACCGTGCAACAATTATTGCAGAAAAATATATTTACATGGTTTGGGATGCCGAGAGCAATTATCAATGACGAAGGCAAGCATTTTGACAACAGACTTATTGCCAAGATGTTGCAATGCTTCGGCGTATCACACAAGATTGCCACGGCATATCACCCACAAACCAATGGGCAAGCAGAAATTTCCAACCGTGAATTGAAGGGTATACTCGAGAAAGTTATAAATCTTTCTAGGAAGGATTGGTCATTAAGACTAGATGACGCGCTTTGGGCATATCGCACTGCATTCAAAACACCCTTAGGTATATCCCCATTCCGACTTGTCTATGGCAAAACATGCCATCTACCGGTGGAAATCGAACACAAGGCATATTGGGCAATCAAGACCGTGAATATAGATTGGGAAAGTGCTGGACAAAAGCGTTTGGTGGACCTCAACGAGATAGAAGAATTCCGTGCACTCGCCTATAACAATGCATGAATCTACAAGGAGAAAACAAAGCAATGGCATGACAAGAAACTATTGTCGCGACAATTCACGCCAGGGCAACTAGTTCTCTTATTCAATTCTCGGCTAAAAATTTTCCTGGGAAAGCTGAAATCAAGATGGTCAGGACCATTCGAAGTTGTCAAACCATTCTCCCATGGTGCCGTGATAATCAAGTCCATCACTGACAAACATGAATTCGAAGTTAATGGACAAAGATTAAAGCACTACAATGGTGCCCATGTGGAACGTAACAAAGAAGTGGTTACCTTAGGAGATGCATGAGCATGCTCTCCTTTCGATATTTTATTTTAATTTTAATTTTTTTCCCGAACTAATTAAATTTTTTTATTTTCGATTATTATTTTTTTAGGATAGATTTATTTTCTTTAAGATTAAAACTACATCTTTCATATTTATCTTTTTAAGTTTAAGAATCCCTTTACACATCTTTATTTATTTTTTATTAGTTTATCTTTAATTTTAATCCTTATTTGATTTATCTTTGAATTGTAGGAAAAAAGTTCAAGATAAAGAGGAATTTTGATTCAAGAAGGAAAACATCTTCAACAAGGAAATTAATGGGTTGAATCTAAGGCTTATATAAAGCCTCCAACTTACCCTAAATAAACCCCCTAGCCGTCACCCTTCCCCTAAACTGAAACCCTCTTTTTCTTCTTTCCAAAATTAATCTCACCCACCATATTTACTACCTATTTTTTCTATATAATCCATCACCCTTAACATCACTCTTTAGTTTCTTTTATTTGTTTTTACAAAACTCACAACCAAGATTATCCATGGCATCCAAAATTGAATTTTTGATTCATCCAAGTTCCTCCAAAGAACCAAGATACAAGAAGTTTACTACACCGGTGGTTCAAGAAAGATTTCATTCCAAGCTTGAAAGCTGAAGATTTACGAAGAACAAGGCTTTGAATACTCTAACTCTCATCAGGATTTTGGCCTTGAACCATTCATATTCGAGAGGATTGCATATCAAAAGTGGCAAATCTTTTGCCATCAATCGAAATCGGGTAACATCTCATGGGTAAGAGAATTATATGCTCACTCACCTAACCTGGATAATCCTTATGTTTTTGTTCGTGACAAGGCCATACTCATAAGCCCCAAAAACATCAACACCTTTTACGGGCTCTACATTGAGAATGACGAGCATCAAGCCTTTGTTGATCAAATCACGCCCAAGCAACTCGACAAGGTGCTTCAATAACTCACTCTACCGGGAACTCATTGGAACAACGGTAAATACAAGGTCACGGTTAATCGCCTTCAGCTTAAACCTGAGGCAAAACTATGGAATAAGTTTTTTAAAACTTCTTTAATGCCCACCACACACAATACTACCGTTGATATACCACGTATTTTGCTCATACATTCTATTTTGCATAATCGCATCATTAACATTGGAAAAATTATTTGTGATGAGATTTTTGTTTGTACCTCAAAAGATAAGGGTTCTCTTTTCTTCCCTTGCTTAATTTCCACTCTTTTGCAAGGAGATGCATGTCCCAAGTGAGTCCACCGATGAAAAGGCCCTACCAAAGTCCGGTTGGAATCGAGCACAAATACGAAAGCTAATGGGAGAGGCACCGATAAAATCCTCAATGCCTCCAATTGTTGCGGCAACCCCTAATGCCCGGACAACTCGGCCATCAACCTCGGGACACTTTGAAGCACTCTTGCAACCATTGGTGAGCCACCTTAAGCAAATTGAAGACCGACAACTAATGTTCATGCGGTACATGAAGGAGCACAACAATGCCATCACCCAAGTCATCCTAGAAAAGTACCCGGACAGCCGCATGCCGTTCCTAATTTTTCCTGCCGAGATCCTTGCCCCGGCAACCAATGAAGTAGATAATGTCGCAGTAACCTACACTGCGCCTGCCCAAGCAGATGCCACGACAACCAACCCTGAAGATGCCATGGCAACCAAAGCTGAAGACGTCCCGGTAACCATTACAAAAGCTAAAGGTAAAGCACCTATGCCCGAATCAACTCGTACAGAATCATTGTCTGATTTTTTAGATTCGGACGAGTCCTCCATTGCACCAACAAAGACCACACCAATCGAATCCTCCAAGCGTAAAGCCAATGACATTGATGAAGAGGACGATAAGGACAACCCCGTACGAGGATCGATTCCATCATCGGCAACAAGGAAACAACCATCGCGTTCAAGCAAGAAAATCAAGACACTGACCAAAAGGAAACTAATTATCCATGATGACGAACTCCCAGAGTAAGTCCTCGTTTGCATTTTATTTTTCTTTAATGTCTGCATTGAATACAATGCCTCACTCGAGTTTGGCAGGGATTGTTATTAGTAGTTACCATGTTTAGTTGCATTCATCTTAAGTATTGCATTTAGGATACATAAATTGCTTGACATGCCTTTAGTTGGAACAAGAATTGCCTAGATTTGATGAATATCCGATGATGACTTTGCCAATGCACTTAATTGATAGAATTTTTATTCTAGAATAACCATGGAAACACTTAGAATTTTACTATGATGCTAAATTTGATGAAACACTATTTTGGTTTGATTGATTTAAGGAATTCTAGTGAATTTAGGTTGATAGTTAAAAAAATTGGGGGATTAGAATAAAATTGGATAAATTCTAGAGGTGCCCGAAATTGGCTCTAGCATGTGCTAAAAAAAATTTGATCGCTAGAGGTGCCCGAAACCAGCTCTAGTATGTGCTAAAAATTGATCGCTAGAGATGCCCAAAACCGGCTCTAGTTAAAACATGTTAAAAGAACCCAATGAAGTAATTTGAAAACCTCTTGTTTGCATAGAATACGAAAAATCAACTTGCACACAACTTCGCACACACGCACAAGCATTATAGTTTGATTCTGAGTAACTCCTAAGTTTTTCCAAAAAATGAAAAGCCAATCATACTTTGTGCCCCGGTTCTGAGAATTGAAATCAAGTTCAAAGCTAAGCTTGTGAAAATTGAAGTCTTGGCGGGTAATTATTAGTTTGCATTGCTTGAGGACAAGCAATAGTTCGAGTTTGGGGGTGTGATAAGTGTTCAAAATTACTATTTTTCTTACCCTTTTTACTCATATTATTGTTAGACTTAGGCTCATATTAGTTGCATAATTAGCCATCCATGCATTAATCCATGTTTTCTTCCATCGTTGAGCTTGATTACATAACTTGGTAGTTTTTGTGGGAAAAGATAATGCTTTGGTGTGTTTTGTGTGTATGTGCAGAATCACTTGCCAAAGCAAGGCTAGAGCTAGTTGCCAGGGCAATGCATGAAGAAGATGTCGAGCTAGTTGCCAGGGCAATGCATGAAGGAGATGCTGAGCCAGTTGCCAGGGCAATTGTCGACAAAGAATAAGGTGATATGGTAGTCGAAATTGATGACTAGACAATCCCAAGATGACGTGGAGCAAAGCTAAATCCCAAAGGAGTTTGATTTTCATGAAGAGGTTAAAGAAGAATTAAATCCCAAGAAGATAGGAGAAGTACTAGAAGGAATATAAATATAATAAAGAATTATATTCTTTAAAGATAATTTAATTCGAACTTAACTTACTCCTCAAAGAAGGACTTTGACCTAGCCCTATAAATAGATCACCAAGCCGTCAACTCTAAGGGGGGAGAGAGTAGAGAGAATTTTCGACAAGATTCAAGGGGGCATCTCGATAAGAAGGCTTCATCCATTCTTCATCTTTTTCTTTCTTGTTCAATTAGGTTCATGCTAGGAATTCTTTATCTTGTGTTTCTTTGGAACCTAGCCATGAACTAAATCTATTTGGCTAAGGTTATTGTGTTTTGTGGTTGTGAGAAACAATTGGATTTTGTTTAGGTGATAAGAGTTTGCACTTTTCTATTCAAGGTTTATTCATTCTTGGTTCTTATTCTTGTTTGCCAGTGAATTGGGAGAGGATATCGTAACTTCATCTATTTATCTAATATCGGGAGAGTTAGATTCAAGAAACGAATGAATATGATCTTTATTCAATCTTTTGATGGTGGAGATTAATCCGGCTTAGGAAAGGATTTCAACGGCTAAGAAGAACGCTTGTTGTTCACTCTTGATTCACGCAAGGATGTATTATCAAGGCATGCATGATAAGTGTTCAAAAGTACTATTTTTCTTACCCTTTTTACTCATATTATTGTTAGACTTAGGCTCATATTAGTTGCATAATTAAGCCATTCATGCATTAATCCATGTTTCCTTCCATCATTGAGCTTGATTACATAACTTGGTAGTTTTTGTGGGAAAAGATGCTGCTTTGGTGTGTTTTGTGTGTATGTGCAGGATCACTTGCCAAAGCAAGGCCAGAGCTAGTTGCCAGGGCAATGCATGAAGGAGACGCCGAGCTAGTTGCCAGGGCAATTGTGGACAAGAGCAAAGGTGATATGGTAGTCGAAATTGATGAGTAGACAAGCCCAAGATGACGTGGAGCAAAGCCCAATCCCAAAGGAATTTGATTTCCATGAAGAGATTAAAGAAGAATTAAACTCCAATAAGATAGGAGAAGTTCTAGTAGGAATATAATTATAATAAAGAATTATATTCTTTAAAGATAATTTAATTCCAACTTAACTTCCTCCTCAAAGAAGGACTTTGACCTAGCCCTATAAATTAGAGGCCATATCGTCAACTTGGAATAGGGCAAGAGGAGGGAAAATTTCGACAACCCCATAGGGCAAGAAGGAAGAGATTTCGACAAGAGAGCAAGGGGGAGAGAGTTCGATTTCTTCTTCTTCTTCTTTGCTTCCATTAGATTCATGGTTTGGGGATTATTCTTTGTATATCTTTTGAACCCAACCATGAACTAACTTGATTGGTTAGGGTTATTGTGTTTTGTTGTTGTGAGAAACAATTGGATTTTGTTTAGGTAATAAGAGTTTGCACTTTTCTATTCAAGGTTTATTCATTCTTGGTTTTTATTCTTGTTTACGAGTGAATTGGGAGAGGATCTCGTAACTTCATCTATTTATCTAATATCGAGAGAGTTAGATTCAAGAAACGAATGAGTATGGTCTTTATTCAATCTATTGATGGTGAAGATTAATCCGGCTTAGGAATAAGTTAAGGATTTCAACGGCTAAGAGGAGCGCAAGATTGGTTGTTGTTCACCCTTGATTCACGCAGGGATGTATTATCAAGGCATGCACAAGTAGCTAGAGTTTTGACTTAGGGATAAGAAGAAACCATTGAAGAACGCTCCACCGAACCTTGAAGTTGCTGCCCAGCCGCCCAAGTAGTTGCCCAGCTAGTCGCCCAGGCAATCATCGATTAGTTGCCAAGGCAACCCCGCTGTGCAAGTTGCCACAGCAATTGAGTTGCCCTTGCACTCTTTTACCAAAACGATCCAATCGGCTATCACACCTCAACTCACGATAATCTGGCCTATTCTCTCTTTTTCTTTCATCTATTCTTTTAGTTTATTGCTTTTACTTTACTTGTTAAAATCAACTCCTACTATCAATTGTGTTTTTACTTTTACAGTGCGATAACTAAAGCAAAGTGGCCCAAACCAATCCCTGTGGAGACGATACTCGTATCACTTTATTACTTGCAACGTGTATACTTGCACAATTGCGTAGCACTTATTACACGCAACAAGTTTTTGGCGCCGTTGCCGGGGATTGGCAATTGGTGTTAGTTGTTTTTGTTATTGCATTTTTTTCTCTTAGTTTTACTAACTTTTCTTTTTGTTTGTTTTATCAAAAAAAACTTTAGATGCGCTACAAGTTAAGGGACATCAACATGTCGGGAAATAAAAGCCAATCTATTCGAGAGATGATGTTGGAAGATATGAATCAATCCAATCAATAGTTTCTTGCACCCTTTGATGATTACCTATACCAATAGAGAAAAGCCCAAAGAACTTATACCGTGGAAAAATCTTGTGCTATGTGTGGAGAACATCATGTGTCTGAAAATTGCCCTCACATTTTCGGTGCATATAACTACATGGAGGACCATAGAGGGAACCAGCAGCAAAATTCTTCATGGTATGGTCAAAAAGCTCAAAATTTTTTTTACCATAACAATTTTGCCGCAGCAACAGATATGCCATGGCAATGTAGTCCTTTTCAAGAGCATTCCAATTCATTGGAGGAAACGTTACTAGCTTCCTTGGCTAGACTTGACGGATCAATTGAAGAGATTCGAGAGCTATCAAAATCTATGGATACGAGGATAGCTCAGTGGGATGCAACCTTAGGGGATTTAGAAGATCAATTGGGGAGATCCACATATGTCGTGGATAACATGCACCAACAATTCATTCCTAGGGATACTGACGTCCCAAGGCAAGAGGATAAGGAGCAATGCAAAGAAATATCTCTGATGTGTGGGGAACAACTAGAACCTCAAAGTCAAGAGGATGCCAATGAGAGAGGCTGCCCAACACATGATGAGCTTGAACAACAAATTGCCTCGGTAATGATTGAGGAGCCTGAACAGAGCAATGCCGCGACAACACTCAGTGAAGCTGAGAACAACAATACTACAACAAATTCTGAGGAACCTGATGCCTAGAAGGTTACAACGTTGATGTTGAAGCAGAAATCTGTAGATTGCTCTCATCTACAATTGCCACGACAATTACACGACCACATGCAAGATCAACGAGATGATAATACTTTGCCAATGGAATATGAGCAGGTAATAGTTGAACCTTTTGAATTCTTTAAAAACTCACATCGTCCATTGCAGGTATGTCTTGAGGAACCGAGGTTGGTAGATTTGAAGCCATCGAAATATCTACTGATGGAGATGTTTGAGAGGCCAAAAGAAAACGTTGTTTGGATTCGTAAAGCTTTTCAGAAAATTGGTTCTTCCCTTGACTTACAGCAAATTTTGGCAACTAATTGCCACGACAATTGGCTTGAGCAACAATTGCCACGACAACAAAGGCTACATCCAACCATGATAGAAGTCGACAAGAATAAGGTAATTTTTTGGTTGAGAATGGATATAATTTTTCCTATTAATATATTTATGCCTTCAGGAATAGTAGCAAGGTGGAGAGTATACATGGACTACAAGCGAACAAAGAAGAAAGACACCTCCACCATGGTAACACAAAATGGAGTAGTGGCAAGCACATTGGCCAAACTCTTTTTGGGTAATATTATCACCCGATGGAGGGTGCGGATGGACTATAAGAAGTATCGAAAATGACCATCCTCAACTTTTCTCAGATATGCACTAACATTAGAAGATGCATGATGGCACTCTTTTCAGACATGGTCGAAGACTTCCTTGAGATCTTCATGGATGATTTTTCAGTTTTTGGTAGTGACTTCAACAGTTGCCTTGACAATTTAGAGAATGTGTTGGCAAGATGTGAAGAAACTGATTTAGTCCTTAATTGGGAGAAGTGCCATCTTATGGTAGATGAAGGAATAGTGCTCGGCCACAAGATTTCATCCAAGGGAATTGAAGTAGACAAAGCCAAGGTGGACGTGATCGAGAGATTACCCCCACCAAGAGAAAGTCTTCCATTTTGATGATTCTTGCACCCAAGCATTCCAAACCCTAAAGGAAAAACTTGCTTCGGCAACCCTTGACACCTCGGCAACCATGGATGCGCATGCCTCATCAACCCTCGACGCCGCGGCAGCTCTTGACGCGCACGCCTCGGCAACCCTCGATGCCGCAGCAACCCTTGACGCCTCGGCAACCATGGACGTGCATGCCTCGGTAACCACTGATACGCACGCCTCGGCAACCATGGACGTGTATGCCTCGGAAACTCTAGACACACATGACTCAGCAATCTTGGGAGCAGTCGCCACGGCAGCATATGCCTCAGCAATACCCTGGTACGCAGATTTAGTTAATTTCCTTGTTTGTGGTATTTTACCTTATGGCCTTACTCACCAAGGGAAGAAGTGGTTCCGCCATGATGCTAACCATTACTTTTGGGATGAGCCTCTTTTGTTTAAACAATGTGCAAATCAGGTCATACGTCGATGTGTCCCTGAAGAAGAGCAACAGAATGTACTCTGGTAATGCCATTCTTCACCCTTTGGAGGACATTTTGGAGGAACTCGTACCGTGGCCAAAGTTTTTCAATCCGGTTTGTATTGGCCAACACTGTACAAAGATGCCCAAGAGTTTTACAAGCAATCTGATCGTTCCCAGATGACGGGCAATATCACCTACAAACCAATGGGCAATCAAGACCGTGAATATGGATTAGAAAAGTGCCAGACAAAAGCGTTTGTTATACGTCAACGAGATAGAAGAATTTCGTGCACTCGCCTATAACAATGCACAAATCTACAAGGAGAAAACAAAGCAATGGCACGACAAGAAACTATTGCCGCAACAATTCATGCCAGGGCAACTAGTTCTATTATTCAATTCTCTGCTAAAACTTTTCCCGGGAAAACTAAAATCAACATGGTCAGGACCATTCGAAGTTGTCAAACCATTCTCCCATGGTGCCATGATAATCAAGTCCATTACCGACGAACATGAATTCAAAGTTAACAGACAAAGATTGAAGCACTACAACGGTGCCCGTGTAGAACGTAACAAAGAAGTTGACACCTTAGGAGATGCATAAGCATGCTCTCCTTTTGATATTTTCTTTTTTTTCTTTTTTTTTCTTTCAAGCTATTTTTTTTCTTCGGTTATTTTTTTTCTTTATTTATTTTTGGAATTTTTAGGAGATATTTTATTTTTCTTCATTATCTTTAGTTTCCAGGTTTTTTTTTCCACAACAAGACTCACAACCACCATGCTAGGAAATTCACTACGGAACTACTTGCCACAGCAACCACAACAGAAACTGGCGATGCCCAGGCAACAACAATGGCTTCGGCAACTACTGATGCCCATGCAAGTGAACCTGCATCGGCAAACATGGATCAAATCAAAGCAATGTTATTCACGTGGTACCAGCATTCAACCACTGACTGAAAAATGAATCAAGCAAACGGCACGAAGGAAACTTATCACTCGAGGTGACGATCTCTCCGACTAACTCATTTCATTTAGTTTCTTTTAAATTTTGTTTCACTCTTACATGCATTGAGGACAATGCTTCTCTCAAGTTTGGGGGGTATTGGTTTCTAGTTAGTTTCATGTTTAGTTGCATTCATCTCTAGCAATCACATATAGGTTACATATGTTACTTGCCATGCCTTTAATTGGATTTAATTGCTTAAGACTTGTTGAATATCCAATGATGAATTTTTGCCACTGCACTTAATTGAAAGAACCTTTAATTTTAGGATTGCATGAAAAGAACTTAGAATTTTACTATGATGCTGAATATTTTTTTTACACGGTTGTGGGTTGTTGATTGAAAGAAACTTAGTGAACTTAGGTTGCTTAAAATTTGGGTAAATTTAAAAATGAAAATTAAAAGTTAATTTCTTGGTAGAGGTGCCCAAAACTGGCTCTAATAGTAAATGCACTTTCTTGCTAGAGGTGCCCAACACTGGCTCTTGTAGTTAATGCACATTAAAGAATCGCTAGAGGTGCCCGAAATTGGCTCTAGTGAAAATAAAAATAAATTCCCCGATAATTAAATTGATAAAAGCCTATTGTTCACATAGAATCTTGAAAATCAACTTGTACACAACTACGCACACACATTGTCACGAGCACTATAGTTTGGTTCCGGGTAATTTTTGTGCTATCCAAAAAATTAAAAGGTGATCATACTTTGTGCCACGGTTTCGAGGTTTGAATTCAAGTTTGAAGCATGTCTTTGATGATTAAAGTCTTGGCAGGTAATTGTTAGTTTGCTTTTCTTGAGGACAAGTAATAGTTCGAGTTTGGGGGCGTGATAAGTGTTCAAAAGTACTATTTTTCTTACCCTTTTTACTCATATTATTGTTAGACTTAGGCTCATATTAGTTGCATAATTAAGCCATTCATGCATTAATCCATGTTTCCTTCCATCATTGAGCTTGATTACATAACTTGGTAGTTTTTGTGGGAAAAGATGCTGCTTTGGTGTGTTTTGTGTGTATGTGCAGGATCACTTGCCAAAGCAAGGCTAGAGCTAGTTGTCAGGGCAATGCATGAAGGAGACGCCGAGCTAGTTGCCAGGGCAATTGTGGATAAGAGCAAAATTGATATGGTAGTCAAAATTGATGACTAGACAAGCCCAAGATGACGTGGAGCAAAGCCCAATCCCAAAGGAATTTGATTTCCATGAAGAGATTAAATAAGAATTAAATTCCAAGAAGATAGGAGAAGTTCTAGAAGGAATATAATTATAATAAAGAATTATATTCTTTAAAGATAATTTAATTCCAACTTAACTTCCTCCTCAAAGAAGGACTTTGACCTAGCCCTATAAATTAGAGGCCATATCGTCAACTTGGAATAGGGCAAGATGAGGGAAAATTTCGACAACCCCATAGGGAGAGAAGGAAGAGATTTCGACAAGAGAGCAAGGGAGAGAGAGTTCGATTTCTTCTTCTTCTTTGCTTCCATTAGATTTATGGTTTGGGGATTATTCTTTGTATATCTATTGAACCCATCCATGAACTAACTTGATTGGTTAGGGTTATTGTGTTTTGTTGTTGTGAGAAACAATTGGATTTTGTTTAGGTAATAAGAGTTTGTACTTTTCTATTCAAGGTTTATTCATTCTTGGTTTTTATTCTTGTTTGCGAGTGAATTGGGAGAGGATCTCATAACTTCATCTATTTATCTAATATTGGGAGAGTTAGATTCAAGAAACGAATGAGTACGGTCTTTATTCAATCTATTGATGGTGAAGATTAATCCGGCTTAGGAATAAGTTAAGGATTTCAACAGCTAAGAAGAGCGCAAGATTGGTTGTTGTTCACCCTTGATTCACGCAGGGATGCATTATCAAGGCATGCACAAGTAGCTAGAGTTTCGACTTAGGGATAAGAAGAAACCATTGAAGAACGCTCCGTCGAACGTTGATGTTGTTGCCCAGCTAGTCACCCAGGCAACCATCGATTAGTTGCCAAGGCAACCCCGCTGTGCAAGTTGCCACGGCAATTGAGTTGCCCTTGCACTCTTTTACCAAGACGATCCAATCGGCTATCACACCTCAACTCACGATAACCTGGCCTATTCACTTTTTTTCTTTCATCTATTCTTTTAGTTTATTGCTTTTACTTTACTCGTTAAAATCAACTCCTACTATCAATTGTGTTTTTACTTTTACAGTGCGATAACTAAAGCAAAGTTGCCCAAACCAATCCCTATGGAGACGGTACTCGATACTCGTATCACTTTATTACTTGCGACGTGTATACTTGCACAATTGCATAACACTTATTACACGCAACAATGCACAAGTAGCTAGAGTTTCGACTTATGGATAAGAAGAAACCATTGAAGAACGCTCTGCCGAACCTTGAAGGTTGCTGCCCAGACGCCCAAGTAGTTGCCCAACTAGTCGCCCAGGCAACCATCGATTAGTTGCCAAGGCAACCCCGTTGTGCAAGTTGCCACGGCAACTGAGTTGCCCTTGCAATCTTTTACCAAGACGATCCAATCGGCTATCACACCTCAACTCACGATAACCTGGCATATCTCTCTCATTTGATCTCATCTATTCTTTTACTTTGTTGCTTTCTAGTTTAGTTATTAGTTAAACTCATATAATCTTCTATTTGTGTTTTTACTTTTTATAGTGCAAGAGATTAGATTCTTGAAGTGTCACCAATCCCTGTGGAGACGATATCTTTTATACTATAACTCGCGACGTGTACATTTGCACAATTACGGAGCACTTATTACGCGCAACAACCGACATCTACCATGTCACTTAAGTATTTTTCAAAGGCTTCCAATTCATCTTTAGAGGCATCATCTGCTGGCTTTTTGGAGATAGGTTCTATGGTGACTATTAGTTTTCGTTATTGTTTGAGGAAAATCTTCAAATTGCGGAACTAGTCAAGGAAGTTTAAGCCATTTAATTTGTCCTTCTCAAGGACGGGTCACAATGATAATGTGTTTTTGCCATAAATCTGCAACGATAAAATATGTTTTCTAAGTACCTATTTATCATGTTTATAAAGTAATAACATTCCCACTATTAAAAACCCTCAAAATCGAAAAACTTGCTAAAAGTATTTCTAGTGAGTAAGGATCCATATTTTATTTAATTCTAAGTCAGCTTTGGCTTTACTCCTAGAATTCAATTATTTAGGTAAGCAACACTTGCTAATTACATCTTATGCAATTCCTATATTCGATGAACAACTATTTGTCCAAACAAAAGTTCATATAGTCTAATAGAAAGAACAATAATGAACAGTACACCAAGTAGGTAACTTATGTAAGAGAGGTGGTGTATTAGGCACGCTGAAATACCAAGTATTTCAAAGAATCAATGCCAGACATGCACTTTCGTATTGTTTTTCAATCACCAAAGTTCTTGAACAATCATTAGTCTTTAGGTTTCTAATCTTATTAGAACAACCTAGTTTAACCAATATTACTACCAGTGAATATCACTTGCTTATTCTTTACGTTTAACCAGGATATATCTAAGTATTTTGCTTTGGCAAAACCTACATAGTACCGATCGAGGTTTTAACGAGAGCAAATATTGGACTACTAATTTTAATTAAATATGGAGGGTTTTTTGTTATATTAATCTCACCATTCTATTATGATCTAATCAGTTACCATCATGCTAAATAAACATACATTGTATCACATACATGTAAAACAGTAAATATAAATGCAATAGTTATAGCCCTTAAAACTAAGCCGGCCCATCCCAAGCCAATGGGAGAACCAAAATTACTAAAGATTGAACTTGCTTCTCAAGCACCTAATCCACCTTAGATTGTCTCATCAGTCTGCTTCTTTGGTCCACGTTGTCTCCGTAAATATTACAATTTTTTAGAAACTCATTTTACATACGAGGGAGTAAGATGATAAGAGAATTAAAATAGAAGAAAGAAAGGCACGACACGCAGGCCATATTTATATAAAACCAAAGTAAATAGGCTATTTGGGCTATAACCATGCATTTCAAACACCATGCATATCATCCAAAACATACACATGTTTTATCTTGTTAATTAAGATTTCCTAAATGGTTCCTATGACCTTTGTTGCCTACGCAGTCCGGTAGATCCAAGGCCGTCTAGTCCGCCCGTATGTCGGGAAAATTTTTTATTTTGGCACTTCGATTACTATGGAAAAACCTCATGAATTGATAACTTTTATCAACAGATTCGTGTTTTTAGGATTTTTCAATCCCTAAGGTTTTTCACTCTGAAACAACCATTATTCCTCTGCCAAAAACGATCTACTATCTTAACAGCATGTTCATCGTGTCAACTATTAACATATGGTTATCAAAAGCTTACCGCAACAAACTCATGATTAACATTTAACCATCGATCGTAAAAACTTGTTAAAACATATTAACATATTAATCACATCTGGATTCAATTTCTACATTTCGCACAAACATCACATACTCGTCAAAATAGAAAAAGTAAAACATGCATCTCATACAAAAACATCATCCAAGTATTTAAGTCTGAATTCGTATCATACAAGTGGCTCTGATACCACTGTTAGGAAATTCCAGTACACCCCATGGCGTAATCCACCAGTGATCCATGTACAAGGGATGAATTCGGGGTGATAAAGGATGAAACGTTACCTTAATAAATATGGAATCTAGAAATCCATAGGGAATTCAGAACAACCAAATCGAATCCGAGTCGTCACAATAGCATTCCGACCTCTACAGAGTCCACCCTAATGAAGCGAACAATATTTTCTCTTCTCTAACTATTAGAGAGGTTTTTCAAAAACAAGGGATGAATGGTTGCTAGACTTTATGCCTTTATATAGCATTTAAAAACCTAAATCTAATTAAATTCGAATTCTTAAATATACAACATATTTAACCGAATATAATTAAATATATTGAATCTTCTTCTACTTTAATTAGGTTTCTTTTAGAGATATATATATTTATACTTTAATAATATTTGATAATTACAATAACTTATCAAATATTAACATATATATAAACGAAATTATCCATAATTACAATAATTATAACAATTTTGGTTTCTCACTAATTACGTGTGCAACAAGTTTGTACACATGATATCTAATCGATATTTGTTCATTTCAATCATAGGGTGTGACCCTTGTAGGTTCATGTTAGTAGTAATATCTAGAACAATTCTAATATTACAAGCAATGAGTGACATCTAGCAATACATCATTGCTACCTAAGTTACATGAAATTGTGGTTCGATTTAACCTTTTTCCATGATTAACTTCTTTTATGTATTTCATCCTTTTGTCCTCATATCTAGATCGAACACAAGCCATGGATTAGTCACACTTGTATAGTCCATCTAAGTTTTCTTGATATCTTGAGAAAACTATTATAAACGAATAATTATGATATCTCATATCAATTTATTCGAGCATGGCCATGCATTTTCTAGTCTCACTCAATCAAGTGGCCTATGATATTACTCCTATTATGTATGAGGGACAAATCCTATCTTGATCAACCATACTTCGCTACATGGATTATGACATATCCAATATCAGTCTTTATAGTGTAGTCAGTTACGACACACGTTTGACCGTATCAAAATATGTCACTCACGATGCTGAAATAATGATGGTCTCAAGTCTGAGGATCATACATGTAGCTATCACCATAAACAATGTTGTGACTATCACATAATAATCCAAGAAACATGCTCATAGCGGGTTAGTCCAGTATGTTGTTCCCCAACACATACTTATGTATTGATTTTGACATCTCCATGTCAATGACAACACTTTGTCATCAATCATCTACATATTAGTCTTAATACATTATTGTTGTCCAAGCCCACAATAATTCTTGACTAAGGACATTCAAGAATAACTATATTATTCTAAGGGCTTTATTATAATTCAGTTTATTTATAGATACACAGAATAAGACTGAAATAATAATAATGGCTTTATATTAATAAACAAAACAAAATAAGTATGTCTTTTACAACCATCTCATGATTGGTCTTTGGGCATACTCCAACAAGTAATAAGATGGCTTAAAGTTAAGTTTAAGTTGGTTTGAAAATTTTAGTAAAATTGACACATGATATTCTAATAGTCTTGCTCTTTCTTGATATGTAATGC
Organism: Hibiscus mutabilis; assembly: GCA_019671005.1. Taxonomy (NCBI): domain Eukaryota; kingdom Viridiplantae; phylum Streptophyta; class Magnoliopsida; order Malvales; family Malvaceae; genus Hibiscus; species Hibiscus mutabilis. The sequence goes on along the minus strand of CM033718.1, from coordinate 65,801,326 downwards.
ATATCTTTCTTTGTTTGTTATCCGATTGTTCAAGTTTTGTTGTTAATACTCCTTACCTCGGTTTACCTCCAAACCGGTTAAGGGGTGTTACAATATACATCAAAATGTTTTCCATATATCTCATAAATTTCATATATCACATATATTGGCAATTATAGTGACCCTGGGTAGACTCACCTCTATCCTTACATCCAAATAGAATATTAATTAACCTCATCGTATACACGGATTTCCCCGGTGGATGCACCTCCACCTAATCTCACTTCAGCCCGGAGTAGGCTTACCACTACTGTTAATTCCTTAAAAGTATTATTTTTTATACATATATTGCTATGCTTTTGATTGACTTTGAGTGTATATTCATGCTTTTAGTTAGTAAACCATGAATTTGCATTAAGGAGTTAGGGAACGATTCTTTTGCCAGAGTAAAGGTGTATTTCTTTTCTTTGGTGTGCAGGGTAGATCAGGGGAAGAATGGTAGGAGCAGAGCAGGAGCAGTTGGTAGTGTAGAACCAGAGAACCAATAGAGAAATGACAGGTCGAGTTGGCAATGCATGATGAAGATTGCCAGATTAAGTTGGCAAAAGATGGATGACAATGCCAGGTCTACTAACCGTTTGTCAAAGATCGAATCAGCCCTAAAATTCAAATGAAGAGATAAGAGGATAACACACTTATCTCAAGAACGTAACAAACTTTACAATTCAAGCCCAATCTAGGGTTTCCACGCGCGCCTATTTAAAGACCAATGATGAGCCAAAAAAGAAGTTCAGAAAAAGACGAAATTGGAGAGGCTACACCGTAAAGAAGGTGACTCGTGGTTCAACCAGGTTAAGACCAAGAGCTCTGGATCCATTGAAGGGCTGCATCGACAGACCCTCTTCTCTTTCGTTTTAATTTTTGTTTTTATGATGGTGTTTGTTAAAAACTATATGATGTCGATGGTTCCCCCAAAAAATGACCTAATTTTCTTAAGTTGGTTGGGGATGTTTTTGTGATGAAACGTTCAGCTATTTTCAGCTTTTAATAATTGAATGCTTTGACATTTTCTATCTTGCAAGTGCTTAATTTCCTAAATTGTTTGTCAGACGACAGTTGGCATTACATGCATATTATCTCTTAATATCTTAACAGACTTAGGTGATAACAATTAATTTCCAAGTTACTAAGGTGATAAGCTTCGACAGAAGATGTTCAAACAGATGAGCTTACTTCGAAAGTGAGTCTACCCCTTAGGAGTAAAAGATTAAAACTTAATCAAGTTGGTTAATGAGTAACATCACTATAGACATATAGGGGTTAATAATAATTGTAACGCCTTGGTTTCAGGCCTAGGAGTTTCTAGGTTGATTAGACAATCCAGTGGACCGAGATTAGAGATTCGAGTCGAATTCAGGATAAAATTTGGAATAAATATTTTTGTGTGAGAAAATATATGGGAAAATATCCTAAAATAATTATTTAATATATAGATATTTTTGGTAAAGTTAATTTTGAAAAGTTGAATTTGGAAATTGGACATTTTGGCTAGTGACCAAAATGTAAAGAGTGAAAAATAATTTTTAGTGACTGATTTGAAAAAGGGTCAAATCTTATGATCTTTAAGGAGCTAATTTATCAAATATTTTAATCTGGTTTTTCTCTCAGTTTGTATTATTTTAAATGAGTTTTAATTAGTGAATTAAAGGGAATTTAATTACGGGAAGATAGTTATTTTCCTAAAAACCACTTTTGACGTAACTTTTTTCTCTCAAGGTTTTCTCTCAAAGTTTATTCAGCCAAACACTCTATTTTCTCTCACGTTTCTTTGATATTTTGGCATAGTTTGGATATTTAGTTTAGTGGTGTACATGTTTATTGTTTGTTAGAGTATGTTTGAATTCATGATTGTATGAAAATCTAGCAAAATTTGACATTACAGGTCAGAGGGTACGGATACGCGAGCCTCGTATGGATACATGGAAGCTAGAAAAAGGCATGGGGATCGATACACGGGAGGCCGTATCGGTACGAGTTTTAGCTACTAGAATCCATGGTTTTGCAAATAGTGTCCGTGTACCGATACGCCTAGGAATGTACCGGTATGATCCTGTTGGAATGAAGCCTCGTATCGGTATAGGTGATCGTGTACCGATACCGGCTGTCGTTTATTTTGTTAAAGTGATTCTTAAGGTTTCTAATTTTTTTCATTTTGGTCCCTGATATTCGTGAATGCAATTGTGTGATTTTGAATGATCAATTTTAGCTGAAATTTGGCAAGCAAACATGTAATCTGATTAATTGAGGATCAGTAACTCAAATTTCAACTAAGTCCTCGTAACTTTCCAGATTTGCAATTTGATCCTCAAATTGCAAATATGCGCAATTAGATGTCAATTCAACGCCTTATTTAGTTAAGATTTCACCCGCTGCTAGCATGCACACCTTAGGACATAATGTTGCATCTAAACAAGATAAAAAGGAAAAAATGGACCTAATCTTAGTTAATCATCTTAGGTTTGTTTTAGCAAACCCAATGTAGCTCACTCGTTTCGCTCAGGCGTCTAGGCCAGGTCAATGAGGTTATAATAATTAACTTAGGGTATAGCTAGTGTGAAATCCAAGCATCCATTGCCAACGCTCATCACCATTTGAATACACTTGTTTGCCAACTACCTGAAACTTTCTTTACACTTCTCTTTAATCACTGCTTTTAGTCCTAAATTCAAGTTTCATTCCAACTCATTTTCCCCATTTCACAAGTAAAATCTTGGCATTTAATTCTTGGTCAATCCATGTGGATACGATACTCAGCTTACTGATGTATTACTTGATGATCGTGTATACTTGCACGCAAAAAACCTATACTTGGCATTGTTTTACTAGCATATTTACACTGAATTATCAATTATTTGCCAAGAGTTAGCAAAGTCGACAAGTTTTTTGCATCGTTGTCGAGGATTGCAACGGAGTTTATTGGTTTGATTTTTACTTGTGTTTGTTTGTTTTACTTATTTTGTTTTGCATGGTGTATGACCAGGAACCACCTAGTGATGGAAGATTGGCCATACGACCCAGAAATTGAAAGAAACTTACACAAATTTAAAAGAAAACTTCAAGAAAACTTCAACAGAGTAGATGGTTTCCCAAATAACCATAGGGATCCACCATTAAATAAAGACATTCCACCTGCCTTACTGTCGTTGCCATTGACAATCCTAAAGAGGAAAGACCTATCCGAGAAAACTTGGCACCAACTCTAGACAATTTGATGCCAGGACTAGTTGGTCCTAAGGTAAATAGACCCAATTTTGAATTTAAACCGAAAATGATTCAGACTTTATAGGTCAATTCGATGGCTCACCAACGGGAGACCCAAGGCAACATTTGAAGCAATTCATGAAAGTATGCAAATTATTTTAGCAACCTGGTGTAGCAGAGGAGTCGATGAAATTGAGACTCTTCTCATTTTCCTTGAGAGATAGAGAACAATATGGCTAAAATCCTTGCCACCTGGTTCAATTACTTTATGGGCAGAACTATGCCAGAAGTTCCTTTTAAGATTCTAGCCATCTAAACTTAATGCCAAGCTACGGAGTGACATCATTACCATTATACAAGCTGATGATGAGACTTTGTATGATGCCTTTGAGCATTTTAAGGACTTGTTGAGGAAGTGTCCCATGCATGGATTTCCTACTTGGACCCAAATGGAGACTTTTTATAATGAACTCAATGCTCATACCAGAACTATGGTTGATGCTTCAACAAATGGCTCGTTGTTAGACAAAAATTATGAGGCATTTGAAATTATGAAGATGATTGGCACCAATGATCTCCAATATCCTACTGTCAGACTGGGAATAGGAACAAAAATTGGTGGAAAATTAGAGTTTGATGCATTATCTTCAATCAATGCTCAAATTTCTAATTTCACTAATATAGTGAAGAAATTGCAAAAGCCTGCTAAAACTCAAAAAGTAAAGGCACTATAACCATTCTGCACTATTTTTGGAGAGGATCATCATGTGGATGATTGCCCATCCAATCCTGAATCGGTAAATTTTATTGGTAATTTCAATCAAAATTTTACCCACATTCCAATACTTAAAATGCAAGAACTTTTCCTGGGCAAATCAAGGCAGTAACCAATACAATGCCCAATGGTAGAACAATAATGCACCGCCAGGATTCAACCAGAATTCCATGCCATAGAGAGCCCATAAAAATTTCCAACAATGGCAAAAATCTAACCAAGGGAATACTTTGACTGATTATATGGAGCGAAATGATGCAATGGTCCAAACTTTAGCTGTATCTATGCGAAACTTGGAGTTTTAGCTAGGGAATATTACCAACGCACTCAGTAACAGACCCTAGGGAAAATTTCAAAGTGATACAGAGGATACTCGGCAAAAAGGTATAGAACAATGCAAAGCAGCAACTCTTCGAAGTGGCAAACAATATGAGATTGAGACTCTTGTCAAACAGTCAACTAATTATCAAGCTGAGGATATGATGCCAACAAATGAATCTAAAGAAGCAAAGAAAAAAGAGGCAAAATCTGATGCCATACAGCAATTTGATGCTAGACATTAATCAGATGCCAAAACCACCTTGGCAAAGCCAATGGATCCAGCATTTGTTTATCCGCCACCACCTTTTCCACAAAGAATCCAAAAGCATAAACAAGACCAACAATTTAAGCGTTTATTAGAAGTTCTTAAACAATTGTAGATCAACATACCATTGGTATAAGCTCTCGAACAAATTTCCAACTATGCTAAATTCATGAAGGACATCTTGTCCAAAAAGAGAAAGCTGGGTGACTTCGAGATTGTTGCTCTTACTGAAGGATGCAGTGCCATGATCATCAATAGATTGCCACCGAAGTGAAAATATCCTGGGAGTTTTACTATCCCTTGTACGATTGGCAATAAATTCATGGGCAAGGCACTGTGTGACTTGGGAGCCAGCATCAATTTAATGCTAATGTCAGTTTTCAAAAAACTTGGCATTGATGCAAGACCTACCATAGTAACACTTCATCTAGCAAATCAATCTTTTGCACATCACAAGGGTAAGATTAAGGATGTGTTGGTAAAGGTAGATCAATTTATATTCCATGTTGATTTCATTATTTTAGAATATGAAGTTGATGTTAATGTCCCAATTATTTTGGGAAGACCCTTTCTTGCCACTGGTAGAACTTTAATTGATGTTAAAAAAGGTGAGCTTACTATGCGTATGAATGACCAACAAATTACGTTTAATATGTTTCAAGCTCTTAAGTGTGCAGATGAACCTGAGGAATACCATGTTGTTGAGATCATAGAATCCTTATTCGATGAGGACATGTCAGCTTTGCCAGGGCACTGATGATTATGGTTGAGAACTGGATAATGAGGATAAGACGGGTGAAGAATCTAAGGAACTGAATATGTTGAATAAGTTCGTAAGTTATTTCGGTACACTTGAGCCACTAGAGTTGGCTGGTAGAGAGTCAGGGCACCTAAACCATCAATTGAGGAGCCACCAGAACTAGAATTAAAAACATTGCCAAGCCATCTTAAATATGCCTACTTGGGAGACAACCTAACTTTTTCAATGATTATTGCGGCCGATTTAACCAACAATCAAGATGAGAGATTGCTAGAGACACTAGGCAATCACAAGCAGGCTGTGGGATGGACCCTTTTTGAGATCCGAGGAATAAGCCCCACGATTTGCATGCATAAATAATTCTATAGGATTACCATGGCAAAACAATCAAGGCCCAGTTGAGATTAAATCTGAGTATGAAAGAGGTAGTCAAGAAGGAAGTCATAAAATGGCTTGATGCTGGATAATTTATCCTATTTCTGATAGTTAGTGGGTCAGCCCAGTGCAATGTGTGGCAAAGAAGGAAGGAATAACCGTGGGTCAAAACAATAAAAATGAATTAATCCCTTTAAGAACCGTGACGGGTTGGTGAGTGTGCATGGACTATAGGAGGTTAAATAATGCGACGAGAAAGGACCATTTTCCACTGCCATTCGTTGCTCAGATGTTAGACAGATTGGCAGGTAAGACATTTTATTGTTTCTTAGATAGGTACTCGAGGTGCAATAAGATTGCCATCATCTTAGAAGATCAAGAGAAAACCACATTCACTTGTCCATATGGGATATTCACTTTTAGAAGAATGCCCTTTGGATTGTGTAACTCCCTAACACCGTTTTAACGTTGCATGATGTCAATTTTTTCTTACATGATTGAAAATAACTTGGAAGTATTCATGGATGACTTCTCGATGTTTGGAAAAACATTTGAGGAATGCCTTCAGAGTTTGGAGCTTGTTTTAAAAAGATGCATTGACACCAACCGAGTCTTGAACTAGGAAAAATGCCACTTCATGGTGAAGGAGCGCATAGTTCTCGAACATAAAGTGACCAAGAGAGAACTAGAGTTTGACAAAGCAAAATTTGAGGTAATCAAACAATTGCCACCACCCACAAGTGTAAAAGGTATTAAAGTTTTTTGGGACATGCATATTTTTACTGTCGTTTAATTAAAGATTTTTCAAAAAAAATTAAACCTTTATGCTTGCTTTTGGAATAGAATACCACTTTTGCATTTGATGATTCTTGTTTAAAAGCGTTTTAAGAACTAAAAGATAGGTTGATTAACGCCCCTATAGTTGTGGCACTAGACAGGAATGAGCCATTCGAGCTCATGTGCGATGCTAGAGACTATGCCATCAGAGCTGTGTTAGGGCAGAGGCGTGGAAAATTTTTCCATACCATTTATTATGCCAGTTGTACCTTGAATGAAGCCCGGACTAAATACAAAAAACTGAGAATGAGTTCCTTGTAGTTGTCTTTGCTTTTGACAAGTTTAGATCCTACATGGTGGGTAGAAAAGTGGTAGTGTACACAAACCATTCGACATTGAAATACCTACTGGCCAAGAAGGATGCGAAGCCTGAACTGATCAGATGGACACTCTTGTTGCAAGAGTTTGACCTAGAGATTCGAGACAAGAAAGAGAGCGAGAATCAGGTAGCTGATCATTTGTCTCGATTAGAGCACCACCATGATGATGTCAACCCTCCTATCGTAAGAGATAATTTTCCTAATGAACAACTGCTTGCAGTCAATTCTATGCCATGGTATGCTAACATAGTCAACTACTTGGTCAGTAAAATATTGCCACCAAACTTGGCAAGTAATGCCAATAAGAGATTTTCGTGCGACATCTGGCAATATTATTGGGATTAGTCGTTCTTGTTCAAGCATTTTGCTAATCAAGTTATTAGTCGTTGTGTTCCAGATGAGGAGCAGCAAAATATACTTCAGCTTTTCCACGTCGTACCATATGAAGGGCACTTTGCTGGGATGAAGACAACGGCTAAAGTATTGCACTTAGGATTTTTTTGGCCCATACTGATCAAAGGGGCCCATTATTTTGCCAAGGCATATGATTGATTCCAGAAGATGGGCAACATTTCCGGCAGGCACCAATTGCCACTACAGAGCATCATGCTAGTGGAACTGTTTGATGTATGGGGGATAGACTTTATGGGTCTGCTTCCTCCATCATTTGGTAATGTATACATACTTGTGGCCGTATACTACGTCTCAAAGTAAGTCGAGGTTGTTGCTCTCCCATCCAACGATGCCAAGGTTGTTGCCAAGTTTTTACATAAGCATGTTTTTACTAGATTCGTGCCCTAAAGCCGTTATTCATGATGAGGGTACTCATTCTTAAATACAATCTGATCACCAGAGTTGTGTAGGTACAGAATCTAGCAGAAAATTGCCACAGCTTACCATTCGTAAACAAATGGCCATACAGAAATTTTGAACAAGCAGATTAAGAACATTTTGGAGAAGACGATAAATCCAACCAAGAAAGACTGGTCTTTGAGGCTAGATGAATCCTTGTGGGCATACCTTTAAGACTTCTTTAGGAACTTCCACATACAGGCTTGTATTTGGGAAGTCATTTCATTTGCTAGTAGAGTTAGAGCATCGAGCCTATTGGGCAACTAAGCAGTTGAACATGGAATGAAAGGTTGTATGTGAGAAGAGGTTAATAGATATGAATGAGTTGGAGGAATTTTGAGCTCAAGCCTATGAGAATGAAAACCCATATAAAGAGAAAACAAAAAGTTGGCATGATAACAAAATTTTTCCAAGATAGTTTGAGGTTGGGAAAATAATGTTGTCGTTCAATTCTAGGCTCAAGCTATTCCCAGGTAAGCTCAAATCTAGACGGTCAAGACCCTTCGAGGTAGTCCATCCTTATGCTCATGGAGCTGTTGATATAAAGGATTTGAAGATCGAAGTCGCTTTCAAGGTAAACTGACAGAGACTAAAGCATTACTAGGAAAGAAGTCAAGTTAATGCCAAGGAGACCATTCTCTTGGCAGAGGTTGAGTAATTTTGCTAGCACTATTTGAAAATTGTAAATAATTAGGGTAGTTGTTTTCCTTTTTTGTATTTTAGTTTATTTATTTATTTACTTTTATTTTTTTTCATTCTGTTTTTTGTTTAAAAGGTTTTCCTTTGTGAGTGTTAGCACATAAAGTTTTTCCAATGCAGTATGCCAGGACAGGCCGGTACTTGAAAACCCATTGAATTTCATGTGGACTGTATGCGAGATTGGGCCTATGGGAGAAAGATTTTTTAGCTGAGCGGGAAAGCCTTAACCTGCCTAGGTTAAAATCCAAACTTTTAAATTTTAACCAAATTCTTTTTACCCCTTTCTTTCCTGCGTCGTCACCTCACTTATTCCCAAAACCCATCATCATCCCACTTCCCTAAACACGCATAATTGCCACAACCATCATGACTTCTACTAACCTCGCTATTTAACAACCTCAATTGTCTCCCCTTCCCTCTATTTAATTTCGATTTTCCCCTTACCTAAATCTTTACTCTTTCCATGCTTCTCTCTCGCATGGCAAGAATTTCAAGAACCAAGCTTTCTTTTTCTCCGATCACCATTACTTTCTTTCCCTCAAATTCCTTTCATGGCTTCTTTTTCTACACCTTTTAAGACTTTCTTCAATGAAAAAATCAGGAAAAATATGAGGAGAAATTTGTAGCTCGTACCTTTTGTTACGAGAAGGGAATTGACTTCAAGAAGTTCCCCAATCTTGATTACTTGCATGAACTAGTTGACATCATCAAGATGCACAAATGGGAAATCTTTTGCTAACATCTAGGAGAGGTCGATTCCACCATCGTCTGCGAGTTTTATGCCCACCTTACAATGAAAGACTCACCTTTTCTATGCATAAGAGGTATGTGTGTTCGTTTTGATGAAGGATATATTAATGGTTTGTTCAAATTGGACGGAATAGGAGAAGAACATTTTGCCTTTGCTGAATCTTTAGATGATGCCAAAAGAAAGTTGATTTTGAAGGTGTTGTGTGAGCCCGACACAAAATGGACTGTCTCATCCAAGGGCCATATGATTGTGAAAAGGCAGCATTGTTGCCACAGCCGAAGGGTTGGAACCACTTCCTAAAGGCCAGCCTGATGCCAACAATACACAACGAGATTGTTCCAGAACAAAGGATGGCGTCGATGTATTCGATAGTAAAGGGGAGGAAAATCAATGTAGGACGTCTGATTATTGATGAAACCTATAAGTGTGCAGAGAAGTGAAGTGGTAGTTTGGTTTTTCCTATTTAATCTCTAAAATTTTCAGGCTCTACAATATGCCGAAGCTTAACTCTAGTAACACCTAGAAATCTAAGGGAGTTATTACTCCTACAATGTGGAAGCAATTAATTGCCAGGGAGAAAGGTAAGGGAAAGGTTACTGAGCCGGCGACTGCTGCCATAACACCCAAGGAAAAACCTGAAGCAACAATGCCCAAAGCAATGCTAGCTGACGCTTTGGCATTACTTACCCAGATCTATAAATGCCAAGAACTCATTCTCCAAAAACTAGAGAAGGTTGAGGAGAATCATCTACTGCTCTAGCAATATATTGGTTTGAAGGATCAAGCCTCAAAAGGAATGCCACCTAGCCCAGAGTATGTTCACACTTCGATGCATCAATCTGATGTCATTGTCCTTATTTCGCCTGTTCAAATCGAGTCTACCAAAACATACACCACTGAAGAGTCTGATGATGATGTTCATGCCAAGACTGAGGTGCCCTCTACTGCTCTAGAATCTCCTAGCGCTCTAATATCACCTGTTGCACCTGCTTCTTCCGCTGCTTTAGTTGCCCTACAGTATTTGAGTCGGTGAGGATAATAGAGGAGATCCTCTACGACGTGAGAGCCTTTACTGCTGTGTCAAATATGAAGGGAAAGAAGCACATGAACCCTAATCGAGAGATCTTTGTAAAATGAAAGACTCGTATCTCATGCCCAGAACGTTCTGAAGGGGAGTCTTCTTCCCCTTAACTCCTTTCATTCATATTTTTCATTTTTAATCATGCATTACATTCTATCTATATATGTTTGCATGCATTTCATTTTATGTATATATGTGTTCATGCATTGATGACAATGCACACCTTAGGTTTTGGGGTGTGTGTTGCCTCACATCTTTTGTCATGCCATGCATTTATGTTTATATTTTTGTATACATTATGTTGCCATGTAGATTAGGTATAACCATGCATATCAAATCACTAAAAAAAATTCCAAGGCTTGATTGATCTGATTAACATAACTGCTAGCATAGTTAGAGTTTGTACTAGTATACTCTGTCCCGTGATGAAATTTGGAATCTTTAATTTGCATGGGCCAACAGATTAGTTATGTCAGGTCTGCTTGGCAATTGATCTCTAGTTTAGATAACTGAAGTCTCACTTAACACGTAGTATGCATCTAGTTCCCAAAACAAATTTAGGATTCTTGAAACTAAGCTCGGAATTGAAAAAAAAAACGATGTCAAGGTAAAAAGAAAGAATAAGGCAACAATGTTTTGCCAAGGGTAAAGAAAAATATAAAACTCTCCCCTTCCTTAGAGATAATAAGTAGTTTGGGACTTTATGGTTTGCTCCTTCTTAATTCTCAAGCCAAAAACTTTAGGGTATGAGTTGAAGAATAAAGCCTAGTGATGTCTAGACTAATGTGGGGATTCGTGGTATGCTCCCTCTTATTTCTCACGCCAAACAGTATTGTGAAGTAAGCATGAAAATATTGCTTGCAGAGACCCTTGGTAAATAAAAAAAGAGAAAAATTGAGTTTGGGTAGTAAAGGTTAACTAAGGGAGTTAAAAGGATACTTGATGCATATTGTCTACACTTCATGTACACTTCACAACCCTAGACTAATGTTATATTGCTACACTTGAATTTGCTTTTCTACTTGGTATTACTGCGCTGGGACATTTGATGATGGAAATAGGGCAATATTCTACTTGCTAGCATGTATTGTGAATCAGAAAAATTTTGCCACGGTACTTTTCTTTATTTTCTGTTCTTGTTGCTTTTCGGTGCATTACTTGAGGACAAGCAATGAGCTAGGTTTGGGGGTGTGTTAACTTCTCAAAATTATTGTTTTTATACATATATTGTTATGCTTTTGCTTGACTTTAAGGGTATATTCATTCATTTAGTTAGTAAAATCATGCATTTGCATTAAGGAGTTAGGGAACGGTTCTTTTGCTAGAGTAAAGGTGTATTCCTTTGCTTTGGTGTACAGGGTAGGGTAGGAACAGAACATGAGTAGTTGGCAGTGCAGAACCAGAGAACCAGTAGAGAAATGTCAAGTCGAGTTGGCAATGCAGGATGAAGATTGCCAAACTTGGTTGGCAAAAGATGGATGACGATGCTAGGTTTACTAGCCATTAGTCAAAGATCCAGTCAGCCCTAAAATTCAAATGAAGAGATAAGAGGATAAACAGGATAACGCGTTTATCTCAAGAGTGTAACAAACTTTTAAATTTAAACCCAATCTAGGGTTTCCATGCGTACCTATTTAAATACCAATGATGAGCCAAAAGAAGATATCAAAAAACACGAAATCAGAGAGGCTGCACCGTGAAAAGAGAGACTCGTGGTTCAACCAGGCTAAGACCAAGATCTCTGGATCCACTAAAGGGATGTATCAACAGACCCCTTCTCTGCCCATTTCTCTTTCGTTTTAATTCAGTTTTATAATGGTTTTTGTTAAAAACGATATGATGTTGATGGTTCCCCCAACTATGAGCTAATTTTCTTAAGTTAGTTGGGGATATTTTTGCGATGAAACGCTAAATTGTTTTTAGCTTTTAATAATTGAATGCTTTGGCATTTTTGTTTATCTTGCAAGTGCTTAATTTCCTAAATTGTTTGCCAGGCAACAGTTGGCATTATATGCATATTATCTCTTAATATCTTAACAGACCTAGGGGATAACAATTAATTGCCAAGTTACTAAGGTGAGAAGCTTTGACAGAAGATGTTACCCCTTAGGAGTAAAAGATTAAAACTTAATCAAGTTGGTTAATGAGTAACATCACTATAGACATATAGGGGTTAATCATAATTAACTTAGGTTATTGATGTCGACCGAGGCAATACTACTTAAAATATGCTCGAAAATAAAACCAAAGCTGAAGTTATTAATCGTTGGCATAGCTAGTGTAAAATCCAAGCATCCCTTGCCAACGCTCATCACCATTTAAATACACTTGTTTGCCAATCTTTCTGAAACTTTCTTTACACTTCTCTCCAATCACTTCTTTTAGTCTTAAATTTAAATTTCATTCCAAATCATTTTTCCCATTTCACAAGTAAAATATTGGCATTTATTCTCGGTCAATCCATGTGGATACTGTAACACCCCCGACCCGTATCCGTACACGAATATGAATCGAGAATGTCACAAAAAATATACAATATACTTACCATGCTAAATTTAGGCTAACAAATTTATATATATATATATATATATATTTAACTCATAATACTAATATTGTCAATTTAAAAGATAAGCATAAAGTATTCTAATTATATAAATTGTGTTTTAATTTCGAACTATTACAAGGCAAGCCGGATTTAAAATTTTACAAAACTGACAGGTTACTTAATTACATGCCACTAAATACAACAAAATAGGATGCCATAGATACAAGAAATAACTTGTCTGTGTTGTAGGCCCTAATACCCGATCTGATGCAAAAGCTATCCCACTAGCTATTCCGGCAACCTACGCGTATCACCGAAATACACGCTGAGAATATACTCAGTGAGGCATAAGGTAAGTAACATGAAATAAACCATAAACAATTTATGATACTTGTAAAACCTATTAAATTTCATAATACTTTTCATAATATGCAGGGAAAAAAACATATCATATTATGTTGAAACATAATTTAATTCATCAATTAAAAATCGTATAGCCCAAGGTAATATTGAGTGACTAATATACGAGTCGTGTACTAAAAGTACTATTCTTTACGAGCGCCATAATTAAATGACGAAAACAAGCGCCACCGGAGTGACGAAACGAGCGACACATTAGAGTATCGAACAAGCGACACAATAAAGTATCGAAACGAGCGACACCCGAAGGTATCGGAAACAAGCGACACTCGAAGGTATCGAAAACAAGCGACATGTCGAAATCATGTGACTCTAATGGTATACCACAATACTGTCTACTCATGACCAAGGGCAAATATAAAAATATTTCCTGCAATAACATAATGGCTAGCATGGCATTATAATTTAAATCATGTAACTCAATCGTAAATGAGCAGTTCATACTCCAATACGCCAATTTCCATTTTACAATATGTTGCCATTCTTTAAAAATACGAGACAAGTATCATTTAAAATAATTTCATACTTTAAAAAAATAATTACCTTTTTAGGTCGACTTATCGCAAGTCTTCCTATCACATATTATAAAAACATGCATGCACTCACCTTTGCCTTGTATCAAAATGCCTCACTACTCGATTTCAGTCCTGTACTTTTTCTTTGCCCTTTCGATTATTATGTCCCCGATTTGACTGATTATCGACAAAAATCATAACATATACCATTTCAAAGTATACGTTAGAATATTCCCAATTCACCAATAATAATGGAAATAACCAATAATTATCTAAAATCAATAAAATTGATCTGATAAAAATTTCCATATTCGAAACAATTTTTTTTCACACTTTTTATAAAAATTTCCAAACTTTGCATTTTAGTCCCTAAGGACATTTTCAAGCTTCTAACATCAATTTCAAACTAAATCCTTGCATTTTTCATCAAATACACTCAAGGACCTAAGCTTTAGAAATTTCCAACTTGGTCACTAATATTTCCAAAAATTACAATCAAGTCCCAAAGTCACCAAAAATTTCAAATTAAGCCTCCAAACCACTTAACTTGATTTTTCAAGCCACTACACTCCAAAAACAAACTTTATAATTTAGTCCCCAAACTTTTCAAAATTTGCAAATTGGTCCCTAATGCCAAATTAATTATGGATTTCACTTCAAACCATTTATATCATCATTATAAACAATTCTTTCTTCTACAACACCTTCCAATTCAATTTTTATCAAAAACCCTAAAATTTCCTCTTTAAAAATCAAGACTTTTTTTTAATCTAACAACAAAAATATACTTGAATCACTTCCATTTCATCATTTCCAACCTCAAACCAAAAATTTTGCCATAGTTTCCCTATAATTCTTCATCTATCCAATCCTCCAAACTCAACAAAAACACATGGAAACTAAGCAAAAATTATATCAAGATGTAGAGAAAATCAAGGAGATTAATTTCTTATCTAATAGCAAAACCTTAAAACTAACCTTGTAAGCTCAAAAATGATGTTGAAATTTTTTTCTCCCTTGGCTAAGGCTTTCGAAGCTTGCTGGAAGAATGAAGATAATGGTTTGATTTTTTTATCATATTTATCCTTTTTATTTTTCTTTAATAATACCATTTGGCATTATTAATTACCAAATACTTAAAAATAAATCAAACCAAGCCACATGTATTCATCTTTAATTACTACCATGACAAGTGTCATATAATTAAATGGATTTTTTATTCATTTAATTAATCTTATCCATCATTTGACTAAATCAAATTTGACTATAGTTAGATTCTAACTATCTAGTAGAAAACTAACTAGTTCTCTTGAAATTCAACCAACCTCAAGAAACCAACCAAAACATAATAAAATATTCAAAATGAATATTTATAAATTTTCCAACTCCAATGGGGCCCATCTCTAAAATTTAGACTCGATTCGAAATATCGATAATTAATAAGGTATCGAATATGATCGAATCTAAACAGTCTCAGAAAATTCTCAAATTTCAGCACAAGGTTCCTTGAGTCTAACTAAGGCTCCAATTAAAATTTCATAATTTTCCGAGTTCGAATACTTACCCGAAAAATTTACCAAAACTTATACCTTTACTAGCTTTTTACACAATTCTCGTACCAAAAATCCGATTCCCACTGAATTTATTCTTCTGATCTAAACTATTCATTTTTACCATAAAATTTATTATTGGGAAAATTACCATTTTGGTCCTTATAATTTTCCCAACCTTTCACTTTTGTCACCAAACTTTGAAATCTTACGTTTTAGTCACCAAACTAAAACTATCAATTTTAAGAACTTTGCAAACTAATCACCAAGCACATATAAAGCAAATATAAATCAACTAACAAGCAAACTTTGGGGTATTACAATTCTTCCCCTTAAGAAAATTCGTCCTCGAATTTTCATAGCGTACCTGGTTTAAACAGATGTGGGTACTGCTTCTCCATCATTTCATTCGTCTCCCATGTCGCTTCTTCAACTTTATGATTACGCCACAAGACTTTAACCAAAGGTATCCGCTTGTTTCTCAACTCTTTAGTACCATAAGCTAATATCCTGACTGGTTCTTCCTCGTACGTTAGGTCTGACTGTAATTCGATCTCATCGGGTGCAATCACATGGGATGGATCTGATCGGTACCTTCGAAGTATGGAGACATGAAAAACATCATGGATTTTACTCATTTCGGTGGAAGAGCCAACGATAAGCAACAGGCCCACATTCTCGTAAAATCTCATACGGTCCAATGTATCGAGGACTTAACTTTCCTTTGCGTCCAAATCTCATGATTTTCTTCCAAGGAGAAACCTTTAAAAACACTTTTTCTCCCACCTTAAACTGGATATCTTTTCTTTTCAAATCCGCATATGTTTTTTGTCGGTCTGCAGCCTTTTTAAGATTTTCTTGCACAATCTTTACTTTTTCCTCTGTATCTTATAACAGATCAGGCTTTAAAATCTTGTAATCCTGTAACTCGAACCAATTCAACGGCGATCTACACTTTCTGCCATACAACGCCTCAAATGGTGCCATCTGTATACTTGCCTGATAGCTGTTATTATAAGAAAATTCTGCCAACGGCAAGTACTTTTCCCAAGATCCCTCAAATTCAATAACACAAGCTCTCAAAGATATCCTCAAGGATCGAATCACCCGTTCGAGTGACCATCACCGAGGATGAAAGGTATCTTGAAATGCAAACGTGTCCCCATTGCCTTACGTAATGCTTTCCAAAACTTGGATGTAAACTTGGGATCTCTCATCGGACACTATAGATGAGGGTACTCCGTGAAGTCGAACCACCTCTTTAATATACAACTCAAAGATACCGCTCATCCGATAATCTGTCCGAATCGGCATGAAATGAGTTGTCTTGGTTAATCTGTCCACAATCACCCGGATAGAATCCTTCTTCTTCGGGAGTCGAGGCAGTCCTGTAATAAAATCTATCGTAATCCTTTCCCACTTCCATTGCGGGAATGAAATAGACTGCAGCTTCCACGATGGCACTTGATGCTCGCTTTCACCTTACGACAGGTCAAACATTTAGCAACAAACTCAAATCATTCTCTTCATATACCGCCACCAAGATCGACTTCTCAAATCACGATACATCTTGTTTCCACCTGGATGTATAGTCAATGGACTATAGTGAGCTTCCATAAGCTGATCCCATTTCAACTTAGCATCTTCAGGGATATACAACATGTCTTTATAATAAAGACATCCATCGGGTCTAATCTCATAATTCTTCACTTCACCCGATTCCACTTGTTTAATCTTTTCGGTACATTCTTTATCTTGCTGCTGACTTTCTTTAATCCGGTCCAACAATGCTGATTTTATTCTTAATTCCACCGAAAACGAACAATCAGATTGTCCTTTCAACTGAGCATTCATAGCTCATAATGTAGCAAATGTCTTCCGGCTCAAAGCATCTGCTACAACATTAGCTCTGCCGGGATGATAATCAATAACCAGATCATAGTCTTTGATTAGCTCCAACCATCTTCGTTGCCTCAAATTCAACTCTTTCGAGTCATCGATACTTTAAACTTTTGTGATCAGTGTAAACATGACAACGCTCACCGTATAGATAATGTCGCCAAACTTTCAGAGCAAACACTACTGCAGCAAGCTCCAAATCATGTGTCTGATAATTCTTCTCATGTGTTTTCAGCTGTCGGGAAGCATAAGCAATCACCTTTCCTTCTTGCATCAGACGCAACCCAAACCAATATAAGATGCATCGCCATACAGAATAAATTCCTTACCCGACTCGGTTTGAACTAATTTGGAGCTTCATTAAAACTTTCTTCAAATGATCAAAACTCTCTTGGCATTTATCATTCCAAACAAATGGCACATCTTTTCTCAACAATTTGGGTAGCGGAGCAACTATCAAAGAAAAATCCTTGACAAACTGCGATAGTATCCAGCCAATCCCAAGAAACTACGAACCTCGGTAATATTCTTGGGAACTTTCCATTCAAGGATGGACTGTACTTTCTTAGGATCAACTCGTATCCCCTCAATCAAGCAATGTGTCATAAGAAAGCCACCTCGGACAGCCAAAACTCACATTTTGAGAGCTTGGCATACAACTTCTTTTTTCTCTCAAAATCTGCAATACTATTTGCGGTGCACATCGTGATCTTCTTTGGTCTTGAATACACCAAAATATCATCAATGAAGACCATTACAAACTGATCAAGGTATGGTTGAAACACTCGGTTCATCAAGTCCATAAATGCAGCTGGAGCATTAGTAAGACCGAATGGCATAACCACAAACTCGTAATGACCATACCTTGTTCGAAAAGCTGTCTTGGAACATCCTCCTCTTTGACTTTCAATCGATAATAGCTTTGATCAAGATCAATCTTGGAAAACACTGCTGCTCTTTTTAGCTGATCAAACAAATCTTCAATTCTCGGTAGTGGATACTTACTTTTAATAGTCACTTTGTTCAAATTGTCGATAATCAATACACAATGCAACGAACCATCTTTCTTTTTAACAAACAACACCGGTGTTCCCCATGGTGAAATACTAGGACGAATAAACCCCTTATCCAGCAGTTCTTGCAACTGTGACTTCAATTCTCTTAACTCTGCCGATGCCATTCTATATGGAGCCATCGATATTGGTTCGATCCTCGAATTACCTCAATTCCAAATCGAACTTCCCTTTCCGGTGCCAAACACGGCAATTCCTCCGAAACACATCCGAAAGTCTGCATCTTGTCGGAATGGAACGAGATCATTACCATCCTTTTGATTATCCACTACATGTGCCAGAAAAGCCTGGCAACCCTGTTCCAACAGCTTTTTAGCTTTAAGGGCTAAAATCACATTCTCGCAAACACCGAGATCCTTCTCCCAAAACTATAATCTACGATCCATCAGCTGCCCTCAAAATCAATCATTCTTCGACGACATCTCACAAGTAGCATCATGGGCATGAAGCCAATCCATACCTGAATAATCTCCAAATCATCAAAAGATAACTCCAATAAATCAGCTGAAAACTCATGTCCCCTGAACTACCCCGGTGAACAGTCCTTACACACCACAGTTACCCGAGCACTTTGACCAAGTGGATTGACGGCTATCACATCACTCTAAGTAGAAACTACAGAATTCCTCTATCCCGTACCAATTTAGCACTAACATAGGAGTGTGTGGATCCAAAGTGTCTATCAAAACAAAAACAGTTCACCATAAAGTAGAAAAGTACCTATGACGATGTCAGGATCCTCCCGATCATCTCGGTCATCACGAGTCCGAATATGATAGACTCGAGCAGAAGCTCTATCATCTTTCCTAGAACCTGTCCGAGACGAACATGCAGATCCACGGCCTCGACCTCCCTGCATACCCACTGATCTCTCTGCCTGGACCGATCTGTCTTCACGAGTGGACAATCTCAAACAAAGTGTCCCATCTCTCCACAAAGTTGAAACAGCATCTGTAACTTTCGGCACTCTCCACGATGATACCGATTCATGGTGCTTACACCGTGGAGCTCCTAACTCATTTCCGCATTCTTTGCCGAAGTACCCTTAAACTTTCCAGCTTGACTGGTCTGACCTCGAGATGCCGAATATCCAGATTTACCTTGCTGAAAATTACCTTTACCTCGCTTAGCTGATCGCGAAGTAAAAGATGATTTAGCTCCTCTTTTTCGCCGGACATCTCTTTCTCGGCCTTGTCTCGAACATTCTCCATCGCTTTGGCTTTATTAACAGCATCCTGAAAATCTTGGATAGGGTTGGCCACTAACACCTCCTGATATCTCGAATCCAAACCACCAATGAAACTATCTATAACAGTTCTCTCAGTAGGTAGCAGCTCAGCAGCAAATCGGCTCAGACGGTTGAAATCACACTCATACTCATAAATCGACCGTCCTTCTTGCTTCATATCGATGAACTGCTGTCTCATCTCTCTAACAAAAATAGCTCGATATATTTCCTTGAAAATCTCGAAGGAAAAGCGCCAGTGATCTCCTCGTGCACACGAGCCGTAATGGTGTTCCACCGGATCGAGAGTGACCTCTCAATAGAGAAACTACACCATCAAGCTTTCCTCGATCATCACATCCGATGCGAGCTAATATAGATTGTACATCATTAAGCCATGTACCGGCTGAGAGTGGATCACCATCTTCTTCTCCTTTAAAATTCGAAGCCTCAAGTGTCTTTAGCTCCTTTGGCACATTCAGTCGGGAGGTCTATTCAATATAGCATTCGAGTCCGCAAAAATGTGCCCGATCCCGAACCAGCGTTCCTTACCGCACAGGCTGCTAGACCTCTTCTCTGGCATCAGGAGCAATCTCAGGCCTTGCCTGCTCTGCAGCGTGTCAGGAACCCTCTCCTTCCGACATCTGTACTCATAACATTCACTAAACTCATAAGCAATTGCATCAACTAAACAGATATCATTTTCAAGTATAAATGACATCCTAGTGGCATGTACACTTTAAAACACTTTCATTACTCAAAAATAAATCCAGAACCGGCTAAACCTGTAGCTCTGATACCAATAAATGTAACACCCCCCGACCCGTATCCGTACACGAATATGAATCGAGAATGTCACAGAAAATATACAATATACTTACCATGCTAAATTTAGGCTAACAAATTTATATATATATATATATATATATTTAACTCATAATACTAATATTTTCAATTTAAAAGATAAGCATAAAGTATTCTAATTATATAAATCGTGTTTTAATTTCGAACTATTACAAGGCAAGCGGGATTTAAAATTTTACAAAACTGACAGGTTACTTAATTACATGCCACTAAATACAACAAAATAGGATGCCATAGATACAAGAAATAACCTGTCTGCGTTGTAGGCCCTAATTGATCCGATAAAAATTTCCATATTCGAACCAATTTTTTCACACTTTTTATAAAAATTTCAAAACTTTGCATTTTAGTCCCTAAGGACATTTTCAAGCTTCTAACATCAATTTCAAACTAAATCCTTGCATTTTTCATCAAATACACTCAAGGACCTAAGCTTTAGAAATTTCCAACTTGGTCACTAATATTTCTGAAAATTACAATCAAGTCCCAAAGTCACCAAAAATTTCAAATTAAGCCTCCAAACCACTTAACTTGATTTTTCAAGCCACTACACTCCAAAAACAAACTTTATAATTTAGTCCCCAAACTTTTCAAAATTTGCAAATTGGTCCCTAATGCCAAATTAATTAGGATTTCACTCCAAACCATTTATATCATCATTCTAAACAATTCTTTCTTCTACAACACCTTCCAATTCAATTTTTTTTATCAAAACCCTAAAATTTCCTCTTTAAAAATCAAGACTTTTTTTTAATCTAACAACAAAAATATACTTGAATCACTTCCATTTCATCATTTCCAGCCTCAAACCAAAAATTTTGCCATAGTTTCCCCATAATTCTTCATCTAACCAATCCTCCAAACTCAACAAAAAACACATGGAAACTAAGCAAAAATTATATCAAGATGTAGAGAAAATCAAGGAGATTAATTTCTTATCTAATAGTAAAACCTTAAAACTAACCTTGTAAGCTCAAAAATGATGTTGAAATTTTTTTCTCCCTTGGCTAAGGCTTTGAAGCTTTTGGAAGAATGAAGATAATGGTTTGATTTTTTTATCATATTTATCCTTTTATTTTTCTTTAATAATGCCATTTGGCATTATTAATTACCAAATACTTAAAAATAAATCAAACCAAGCCACATGTATTCATCTTTAATTACTACCATGACAAGTGTCATATAATTAAATGAATTTTTTATTCATTTAATTAATCTTATCAATCATTTGACTAAATCAAATTTGACTATAGTTAGATTCTAACTAACTAGTTCTCTTGAAATTCAACCAACCTCAAAAAACCAACCAAAACATAATAAAATATTCAAAATGAATATTTTATAAATTTTCCAACTCCAATGGGGCCCATCTCTAAAATTTAGACTCGATTCGAAATACCGATAATTAATAAGGTATTGAATATGATCGAATCTAAACAGTCTCAGACAATTCTCAAATTTCAGCACAAGGTTTGTTGAGTCTAACTAAGGCTCCAATTAAAATTTTATAATTTTCCGAGTTCGAATACTTACCCGAAAAATTTACCAAAACTTATACCTTTACTAGCTTTTTACACAATTCTCGTACCAAAAATCTGATTCCCACTGAATTTATTCTTCTTATCTAAACTATTCATTTTACCATATGGAACATGAAAAACATCATGGATTTTATAGTTTCCGGTGGAAAGAACCAGGCATTAAACAGCGAGGACCACGATGCAGCGAAATCTCATGCGGTCCAAATGTAACCGAGGACTTAACTTTCCTTCGTCCAAATCTCATGATTTTCTTCCAAGAGAAACCTTTTCCATGCCTACTCCCACACCTTAAAACTGGATGCTCTTTTCTTTTCAAATCCATTATAATTTTTTGTACGATTGCGGCCTTTTTAAAATTTTCTTTTTGAAATCTTTACTTTCCTCTGTATGCCTCGCGGTCGGGCTTTGAAATCTTGTAATCATGCTTTCAGACCAATTCAGCAGTGATCTACTACGCCGCTAGCGCCTCAGTGGTGCCATCTGTACTTGCACAGTAAGCTGTTATTATAAGAAAATTCTGCCAACAACAAGTACTTTTCCCAAGATCCCTCAAATTCAATAACACGAAGCTCTCGGCCTATCCTCAGGGATGCGAATCACCGATTACGACCCGACCATCGGTCGGGGATGAAAGGCTGTCTTGAAATACAAAGCGTGTCCCAGTACCTTCATGTGCTCAAAACTTGGATGCTGACTTGGGATCTCACATGGGACCTATGGGTGGGGTACTCCGTGGTGAACCACCTCTTTAATATACAACTCGACCTTCTGCTCGTGCGATAATCTGTCCAGGCCCGGCATGAGAATGGGTTATCTTGGTTAATACATCACAATCACCCAGATAGAATCCTTCTTCTTTTGGGAGTCGGAAGCGATCTTGTAATAAAATCTATATTAATCCTTTCCCGCCATTAGGCGAAATGATTGCGGCTTGCAGTAGCACTTGGTGCTCGCTTTCACCTTGGCGGGTCAAACATTTGCTTTAACAAACCACGAAATCATTCTCTTCATACTGTACGGTATCGACTTCTCCAAATCTGAGTACATCTTGTTTCCACGGATGTATAGTCAATGGACTATAGTGAGCTTCCTTAGCTAGTCCCATTTCAACCATACTTGAGGATATACAACATGTCTTTATAATAAAGACATCCGCCAGATCTAATCTCATAATTCTTACTTCACGATTCCACTTGTTTAATCTTTTGGTACATTCTTTATCTTAACACTGGCTTTCCTCTTTAATCGGTCCAACAATGCGGTTTGTTCTTAATTCCACAGCTTGAACAATCAGTTATCCCCTTTCAGAGCATTCATAGCTCATATGCCCAGCAAATGTCTTAGGCTCAAGCATACGCCACAACATTAGCTCTGCCGGATGATAATCAATAGCGGATCATAGTCTTTGATTGGCTCCAGCCATAACGTTGCCTCGAATTCAACTCTTTCCCGAGTCATCGGATCGCGCAAACTTTGTGATCGATTGTAAACGCGCGGCCGCGCTCACATTATAGATAGTAACAAGCCCAAACTTTGGGCAAACACTCTTTGCGACAGAAACCCAAATCAATAATACGATAATTCTTCTCATGTGTTTCGGTAGCCGGGAAGTATGTTTTTTCTTCAGTAGTCAGCACGCAACTTCAAATCAATATAAGATGGTCACATATTGCGAGAATAAATTCCTTGCGACTCGGGCTGAACTAATACTGGATACGATCGAGTTCTTCAAATGATCAAAACTCTTCTCGCATTTATCATTCCAAACAAATGGCACATCTTTTCTCAACAATTTAGTAGCCCAGGCAACTATGAAAAATCCCCTTCGACAAACTGCGATGGTATCGACCAATCCCAAACCTCGAACCTCAGTGGCATTCTTGAGACTTTCCATTCAGGATGGGTGTACTTTCTTAGGATCAACTTTCATATCCCCTCATAAACAATATGTCATAAGAAAGCCACTCAGACGGCCAAAACTCACATTGAGCTTAGCACCCTTCTTTCTCTCAAAATGCGCAATGCACTATTTGCGGTGCACATCGTGATCTTCTTTGGTCTTGAGCCACACCAAATATCATCAATGAAGACTACCACAAACTGGACTGGCTGTACGGCTGAAACACTCCGGGTTAATCAAGTCCATAAATGCATTTGAAGCATTAGTAAGACCCGAATGGCATAACCACAAACTACGTAATGACCATACCTTGTTCAAAAATTTGTCTTCGGAACATCCGCTCTCTTTTGACTTTCAACTAATAGCGATCGAAGATCAGTCTTGGAAAAGCTTACTGCTGCTCACTTGGCCCGATCAAACAAATCTATTCAATTCTGCGGTGATGGATACTTGTTTTAATAGTCAACTTTTTGTTCATTGTCGATAATCAGCCACCGATGCATAGCGAACCATCTTTCTTTTAACAAACAACACGATTGCTCCCAGCGGTGAAATACTAGGGCGAATAAACCCTTTATCAACAATTTTTGCAAGCTGACTTCAATTCTCTTCTGCGGTGCCGTTCCCCATATGGAGCCACATGATATTAGTTCGGTCCACTGGAATTACCTCGATTCCAAAGCGAACTTCCCTTTCAGTGCCAAACGTAATTCTCTGGAAACCACGTCAGGAAAGTCACCATCTTGTCGGAATGGAGGCCCGGAATCCATTACCATCACGCGGTCATCCACTACATGTACGGAAAAGCACGGCAACCTATTAGCTGGCTTTTTGCTTTAAGGGCTAAAATCACATTACACCAAACCACGAGATCGCCTCCCAAAGCTATAATCTACAGTCCATCAATTTGCCCTCAAAATCAAGCTGGCCTACTTTGGCGAGCATCTGCGGTAGCATCATGGGCATGAGCCAATCCTTACGAATAATCTCCAAATCATCAAAGTAACTCCAATAAATCAGTGAAACTCATGTCCCACTGACTACGGTGGCAGTCCTTACACCACAGTTGCAGAGGCACTTTGACCAAGTGGATTGGCGGCTATCACATCACTCTAAGTAGAAACTCACAGAATTCCTCTATCTCCATCGCTTTGGCTTTATTAACGGCATCCACGAAAATCTTAGATAGGGGTTGGCATCAATTTCAAACTAAATCCTTGCATTTTTCATCAAATACACTCAAGGACCTAAGCTTTAGAAATTTCCAACTTGGTCACTAATATTTCCAAAAATTACAATCAAGTCCCAAAGTCACCAAAAATTTCAAATTAAGCCTCCAAACCACTTAACTTGATTTTTCAAGCCACTACACTCCAAAAACAAACTTTATAATTTAGTCCCCAAACTTTTCAAAATTTGCAAATTGGTCCCTAATGCCAAATTAATTATGGATTTCACTTCAAACCATTTATATCATCATTATAAACAATTCTTTCTTCTACAACACCTTCCAATTCAATTTTTATCAAAAACCCTAAAATTTCCTCTTTAAAAAATCAAGACTTTTTTTAATCTAACAACAAAAATATACTTGAATCACTTCCATTTCATCATTTCCAACCTCAAACCAAAAATTTTGCCATAGTTTCCCCATAATTCTTCATCTATCCAATCCTCCAAACTCAACAAAAACACATGGAAACTAAGCAAAAATTATATCAAGATGTAGAGAAAATCAAGGAGATTAATTTCTTATCTAATAGCAAAACCTTAAAACTAACCTTGTAAGCTCAAAAATGATGTTGAAATTTTTTTTCTCCCTTGGCTAAGGCTTTCGAAGCTTGCTGGAAGAATGAAGATAATGGTTTAATTTTTTTTATCATATTTATCCTTTTTATGTTTCTTTAATAATACCATTTGGCATTATTAATTACCAAATACTTAAAAATAAATCAAACCAAGCCACATGTATTCATCTTTAATTACTACCATGACAAGTGTCATATAATTAAATGAATTTTTTATTCATTTAATTAATCTTATCCATCATTTGACTAAATCAAATTTGACTATAGTTAGATTCTAACTATCTAGTAGAAAACTAACTAGTTCTCTTGAAATTCAACCAACCTCAAGAAACCAACCAAAAACATAATAAAATATTCAAAATGAATATTTATAAATTTTCCAACTCAATGGGGCCCATCTCTAAAATTTAGACTCGATTGAAATATCGATAATTAATAAGGTATCGAATATGATCGAATCTAAACAGTCTCAGAAAATTCTCAAATTTCAGCACAAGGTTCCTTGAGTCTAACTAAGGCTCCAATTAAAATTTCATAATTTTCCGAGTTCGAATACTTACCCGAAAAATTTACCAAAACTTATACCTTTACTAGCTTTTTACACAATTCTCGTACCAAAAATCCGATTCCCACTGAATTTATTCTTCTGATCTAAACTATTCATTTTTACCATAAAATTTATTATTGGGAAAATTACCATTTTGGTCCTTATAATTTTCCCAACCTTTCACTTTTGTCACCAAACTTTGAAATCTTACGTTTTAGTCACCAAACTAAAACTATCAATTTTAAGAACTTTGCAAACTAATCACCAAGCACATATAAAGCAAATATAAATCAACTAACAAGCAAACTTTGGGGTATTACAATTCTTTCCCCTTAAGAAAATTAGTCTCGAATTTTCATAGCAGCACTGGTTTAAGCAGATGTGGGTCTTGCTTCTCCATCATTTCATTCGTCTCCCATGTCGCTTCTTCAACTTTATGATTACGCCACAAGACTTTAACCAAAGGTATCCGCTTGTTTCTCAACTCTTTAGTACCATAAGCTAATATCATTGGTTCTTCCTAAATGTCGTTAGGTCCGATTTGTAATTCGATCTCATCGGGTGCAATCACATGGGATGGATCTGATCGGTACCTTGAAGTATGGAGACATGAAAAACATCATGGATTTTACTCATTTCCGGTGGAAGAGCCAAGCGATAAACAACAGGGCCACATTCTGTAAAATCTCATACGGTCCAATGTATCGAGGACTTAACTTTCCTTTGCGTCCAAATCTCATGATTTTCTTCCAAGGAGAAACCTTTAAAAACACTTTTTCTCCCACCTTAAAACTGGATATCTTTTCTTTTCAAATCCGCATATATGTTTTTTGTCTGTCTGCAGCCCTTTTTAAGATTTTCTTGCACAATCTTTACTTTTTCCTCTGTATCTTATAACAGATCGGGCTTTAAAATCTTGTAATCTGTAACTTTCGAACCAATTCAACGGCGATCTACACTTTACGCCGCCATACAACGCCTCAAATGGTGCCATGTATACTTGCACGATAAGTGTTATTATAAGAAAATTCTGCCAACGGCAAGTACTTTTCCCAAGATCCCTCAAATTCAATAACACAAGCTCTCAGCATATCCTCAAGGATCTGAATCACCCGTTACGGTGACCATCGGTCCCGAGGATGAAAGGTTATCTTGAAATGCAAACGTGTCCCCATTGCCTTACGTAATGCTTTCCAAAACTTGGATGTAAACTTGGGATCTCATCGGACACTATAGATGAGGGTACTCCGTGAAGTCGAACCACCTCTTTAATATACAACTCAAAGCATACTGCTCATCCGATAATCTGTCCGAACTGGCATGAAATGAGTTGTCTTGGTTAATCTGTCCACAATCACCCAGATAGAATCCTTCTTACCGGGAGTCGAGGCGATCTGTAATAAAATCTATCGTAATCCTTTCCCACTTCCATTCTCGGGAACAGAAATAGACTGCGACTTCACGATGGCACTTGATGCTCTGCTTTCACCTTACGACAGGTCAAACATTTAGCAACAAACTCGAAATCATTCTCTTCATACCGCCACGATGATCGACTTCTCAAATCTCGATACATCTTGTTTCCCTGGATGTATAGTCAATGGACTATAGTGAGCTTCCATAAGCTGATCCCATTTCAACTTAGCATCTTCAGGGATATACAACATGTCTTTATAATAAAGACATCCATCGGTCTAATCTCATAATTCTTCACTTCACCCGATTCCACTTGTTTAATCTTTTCGGTACATTCTTTATCTTGCTGCTGACTTTCTTTAATCCGGTCCAACAATGCTGATTTTATTCTTAATTCCACCGAAAACGAACAATCAGATTGTCCTTTCAACTGAGCATTCATAGCTCATAATGTAGCAAATGTCTTCCGGCTCAAAGCATCTGCTACAACATTAGCTCACGGGATGATAATCAATAACGGATCATAGTCTTTGATTAGCTCCAACCATCTTCGTTGCCTCAAATTCAACTCTTTCGAGTCATCGGATACTTTAAACTTTTGTGATCGGTGTAAACATGACAACGCTCACCGTATAGATAATGTCGCCAAACTTTGAGCAAACACTCTGCAGCAAGCTCCAAATCATGTGTCCGATAATTCTTCTCATGTGTTTTTCAGCTGTCGGGAAGCATAAGCAATCACCTTTCCTTCTTGCATCAGACGCAACCCAAACCAATATAAGATGCATCATTTATCTGAGAATAAATTCCTTACCCGACTCAGGCTGAACTAATCTTTGGAGCTTCGTTAAAACTTTCTTCAAATGATCAAAACTCTCTTGGCATTTATCATTCCAAACAAATGGCACATCTTTTCTCAACAATTTGGTAGCGGAGCGACTATCAAAGAAAAATCCTTGACAAACCTGCGATAGTATCCAGCCAATCCCAAGAAACTACGAACCTCGGTAATATTCTTGGGAACTTTCCATTCAAGGATGGACTGTACTTTCTTAGGATCAACTCGTATCCCCTCAACTGAAGCAATGTGTCATAAGAAAGCCACCTCGGACAGCCAAAACTCACATTTTGAGAGCTTGGCATACAACTTCTTTTCTCTCAAAATCTGCAATACTATTTGCAGGTGCACATCGTGATCTTCTTTGGTCTTCGAATACACCAAAATATCATCAATGAAGACCATTACAAACTGATCAAGGTATGGTTGAAACACTCGGTTCATCAAGTCCATAAATGCAGCTGGAGCATTAGTAAGACCGAATGGCATAACCACAAACTCGTAATGACCATACCTTGTTCGAAAAGCTGTCTTCGGAACATCCTCCTCTTTGACTTTCAACTGATAATAGCCTGATCGAAGATCAATCTTGGAAAACACTGCTGCTCCTTTTAGCTGATCAAACAAATCTTCAATTCTCGGTAGTGGATACTTACTTTTAATAGTCACTTTGTTCAGCTGTCGATAATCAATACACAGTCGCAACGAACCATCTTTCTTTTTAACAAACAACACCGGTGTTCCCCATGGTGAAATACTAGGACGAATAAACCCCTTATCCAGCAGTTCTTGCAACTGTGACTTCAATTCTCTTAACTCTGCCGATGCCATTCTATATGGAGCCATCGATATTGGTTCAGTCCCTGGAATTACCTCAATTCCAAACTGAACTTCCCTTTCCGGTGCCAAACCTGGCAATTCCTCTGGAAACACATCCGGAAAGTCTCGTACTGTCGGAATGGCACTGAGATCATTACCATCCTTTTGATTATCCACTACATGTGCGAAAAGCACGGCACCCTGTTCCAATGACTTTTTAGCTTTAAGGGCTAAAATCACATTCGCAAACACCGAGATCCTTCTCCCAAAACTATAATCTACGATCCATCAGCTGCCCTCAAAATCAAGCTATTCTTGTGACATCTCACGAGTAGCATCATGGGCATGAAGCCAATCCATACCCAGAATAATCTCCAAATCATCAAAAGATAACTCCAATAAATCAGCTGAAAACTCATGTCCCTGAACTACCAGTGAACAGTCCTTACACACCCTGGTTACCCGAGCACTTTGACCAAGTGGATTGACAGCTATCACATCACTCTAAGTAGAAACTACAGGAATTCCTCTATCCCGTACCAATTTAGCACTAACATAGGAGTGTGTGGATCCAGTGTCTATCAAAACAAAAACAGGTTCACCATAAAGTAGAAAAGTACCTATGACGATGTCAGGATCCTCCCGATCATCTCGGTCATCACGAGTCCGAATATGATAGACTCGAGCAGAAGCTCTATCATCTTTCCTAGAACCTGTCCGAGGGCGAACATGCAGATCCACGGCCTCGACCTCCTCCCGCATACCCACCGATCTCTGCTGGACCGATCTGTCTTCACGAGTGGACAATCTCAAACAAAGTGTCCCATCTCTCCACGGTTGAAACAGGCATCCGTAACTTTTCGGCACTCTCACGATGATACCGATTACGGTGCTTACACTTTGTGGAGCTCCTAATCATTTTCGAATTCTTTGCGAAGTACCCTTAAACTTTCCGGCTTTGAGTCGGTCGACCTCGAGATGCGAATATCCAGATTTACCTTGCTGAAAATTACCTTTACCTCGCTTAGCTGATCGCGAAGTAAAAGATGATTTAGCTCCTCTTTTTCTGCCCGGACATCTTTCTTTCGGCCTTGTCTCGAACATTCTCCATCGCTTTGGCTTTATTAACTGACATCCTGAAAATCTTGGATAGGGTTGGCCACTAACACCTCCCGATATCTCGAATCCAAACCACCAATGAAACTATCTATATGATTCTCTCATTGAGGTAGCAGCTCAAAGACAAATCGGCTCGAGGCGGTTGAAATCACACTCATACTCATAAATCGACCGTCCTTCTTGCTTCATATCGATGAACTGCTGTCTCATCTCTCTAACAAAAATAGCTCGATATATTTCCTTGAAAATCTCGAAGGAAAAGCGCCAGTGATCTCCTCGTGCACACAGTGTAATGGTGTTCCCACGGATCGAGTGACCCTCTCAATAGAGAAACTACACCATCAAGCTTTCCTCGATCATCACATCCGATGCGAGCTAATATAGATTGTACATCATTAAGCCATGTACCGGTGAGAGTGGATCACCATCTTCTTCTCCTTTAAAATTGAAGCCTCAAGTGTCTTTAGCTCCTTTGGCACATTCGATCGGGGGAGGTCTATTCAATATAGCATTGAGTCCGCAAAAATGTGCCCCGATCCTGAACCGGCGTTCCCGTTTGCAGACAGCTGCTAGACCTCTTCTCGGCATCGAGCAATCTCGGGCCTTGCTCGCTCTGCGGCGTGTGTCGGGAACCCTCTCCTTCCGACATCCGTACTCATAACATTCACTAAACTCATAAGCAATTGCATCAACTAAACAGATATCATTTTCAAGTATAAATGACATCCTAGTGGCATGTACACTTTAAAACACTTTCATTACTCAAAAATAAATCCAGAACCAAGCTAAACTCGTAGCTCGATACCAATAAATGTAACACCCCAGACCCGTATCCGTACGAATATGAATCGAGAATGTCACAGAAAATATACAATATACTTACCATGCTAAATTTAGGCTAACAAATTTATATATATATATATATATATATTTAACTCATAATACTAATATTTTCAATTTAAAAGATAAGCATAAAGTATTCTAATTATATAAATCGTTTTTAATTTGAACTATTACAAGGCAAGCGGGATTTAAAATTTTACAAACTGACAGGTTACTTAATTACATGCCACTAAATACAACAAAATAGGATGCCATAGATACAAGAAATAACCACATGCGCGTTGTAGGCCCTAATTGATCCGATAAAAATTTCCATATTCGAACCAATTTTTTCACACTTTTTATAAAAATTTCAAAACTTTGCATTTTAGTCCCTAAGGACATTTTCAAGCTTCTAACATCAATTTCAAACTAAATCCTTGCATTTTTCATCAAATACACTCAAGGACCTAAGCTTTAGAAATTTCCAACTTGGTCACTAATATTTCAAAATTACAATCAAGTCCCAAAGTCACCAAAATTTCAAATTAAGCCTCCAAACCACTTAACTTGATTTTTCAAGCCACTACACTCCAAAAACAAACTTTATAATTTAGTCCCCAAACTTTTCAAAATTTGCAAATTGGTCCCTAATGCCAAATTAATTAGGGATTTCACTCCAAACCATTTATATCATCATTCTAAACAATTCTTTCTTCTACAACACCTTCCAATTCAATTTTTTTTATCAAAAACCCTAAAATTTCCTCTTTAAAAATCAAGACTTTTTTTTTTAATCTAACAACAAAAATATACTTGAATCACTTCCATTTCATCATTTCCAGCCTCAAACCAAAAATTTTGCCATAGTTTCCCCATAATTCTTCATCTAACCAATCCTCCAAACTCAACAAAAACACATGGAAACTAAGCAAAAATTATATCAAGATGTAGAGAAAATCAAGGAGATTAATTTCTTATCTAATAGTAAAACCTTAAAACTAACCTTGTAAGCTCAAAAATGATGTTGAAATTTTTTTCTCCTTGGCTAAGGCTTTGAAGCTTCTTTGGAAGAATGAAGATAATGGTTTGATTTTTTTATCATATTTATCCTTTTTATTTTTCTTTAATAATGCCATTTGGCATTATTAATTACCAAATACTTAAAAATAAATCAAACCAAGCCACATGTATTCATCTTTAATTACTACCATGACAAGTGTCATATAATTAAATGAATTTTTTATTCATTTAATTAATCTTATCAATCATTTGACTAAATCAAATTTGACTATAGTTAGATTCTAACTAACTAGTTCTCTTGAAATTCAACCAACCTCAAAAAACCAGCAAAACATAATAAAATATTCAAAATGAATATTTTATAAATTTTCCAACTCCAATGGGGCCCATCTCTAAAATTTAGACTCGATTCGAAATACCGATAATTAATAAGGTATTGAATATGATCGAATCTAAACAGTCTCAGACAATTCTCAAATTTCAGCACAAGGTTTGTTGAGTCTAACTAAGGCTCCAATTAAAATTTTATAATTTTCCGAGTTCGAATACTTACCCGAAAAATTTACCAAAACTTATACCTTTACTAGCTTTTTACACAATTCTCGTACCAAAAATCTGATTCCCACTGAATTTATTCTTCTTATCTAAACTATTCATTTTTACCATAAAATTTATTATTGGGAAAATTACCATTTTGGTCCTTATAATTTTCCCAACCTTTCACTTTTGTCACCAAACTTTGAAATCTTACGTTTTAGTCACCAAACTAAAACTATCAATTTTAAGAACTTTGCAAACTAATCACCAAGCACATATAAAGCAAACATATAAGGCACTGGGGCATGGCACCAAGAAATTTGAGGTTGTTAATAGAAGAAATCAAGAAGTTGGTTGACGAGAGAGTCATGACAAGAATTGATCCAGCAAGGAAAAACAATAGAAGTGGCACAAGCCTACATTACCAAGGACCGGAATGAGTTAGTACTAGGGAGGCAGTCTGGAGGTCCCTATGGTTTTCCCATCAGTTCGCAAAGAAATTCTCAATGCTTTGAAAAAAACTCCCAAACAGATATTTTTAGAATTAAAAATCACATTTCCATTTAGAAAAGCATTTTTACATTCTTGATTCTTTAAACATTTTATTTTTATGGGGTAGTTTTTCCATATGCATATACACACATTTTTGAATGGACACATGTATATATCATTTCTATACCAGGTCCTCGAATTTTGAATGCAACAGTACATTTGCTTCAGATCCAAAGATCAACTCTAAGTTGCATATATTAGAAGATATTGAATGTTGTGGGGATACTGTAAATGTGAGTATCTGCTACTTTACTTAGGCCAACAGAGGAACAAAGCGAGCGTTTAGACAATGGGCAGTTCCCATTTTAGGAATTTTTCTTCTCAGGCGCTTGTCGTTTAAGATCCTTGAAACTAGAGTTGACCCTAAACCTCTACCCCCTGAAGGCTTTCTCAGGACATTTGTGAATGTGACGATGAATGGTATTCTTTTACTTTACCAGAAGACAGAGATGAGACCATACATATTGGATACGAAGATCAGAAAATCATCAGAAGAAAGTGGTTGAAAACATGGATATGTCCAAAAACCAAAGAAAATAAGAGAAATGGTAATCGGAAGGCCGAAGCAATCCAGATCGAGTAAATATCAGAAAAGCTGCAAAGAGGCAATTAACTTCGAGCGGAAGATCGCATCAATACCCAGTATAGATACGTGTTGATTCGAGGATACATTCATAGACTCGAATAAGAAGAAAGAGATTCAATGCTAAAAACCCAAAATGGGCAGTCTAAAAAAGAGAAAAAAAGAAAAGAAAAAAGAGAAAAAAAATAAAATAAAATAAAATAAAAAAAAAGAAAAAATGAGAGAAAGAAAAAAGGAAAAAAGAAAAAAAGAAAGAAAAAAAAGGAAAAAAAAAGAGAAATGAAGAAAACTGTCTATGCTTCACACACGGATTAAACAATACAAGAATGAGACTTCAACTATGAGCAAGAGACATAA
The DNA here is from genome assembly GCA_019671005.1 of Hibiscus mutabilis. Classification (NCBI taxonomy): domain Eukaryota; kingdom Viridiplantae; phylum Streptophyta; class Magnoliopsida; order Malvales; family Malvaceae; genus Hibiscus; species Hibiscus mutabilis. The sequence goes on along the minus strand of CM033718.1, from coordinate 65,767,097 downwards.
GAAATCCACATTTCAAGTAAATATCAGTTTTGAAAATTAGTATAGAAGCTCGAATTGAAGCCAAGTCAAGACAAGTCGGCCCGAAGATTGCCAATTTTGAAAAAGGAAATGACCTCTAGGGTGAAAACCCAAAAATGGGCAGTCTAGAGTGATCCTAAAAATGAAGAAAAAGAGTAGTCTGCCTGAGTCTGCTGGCATCAATATCCAACAAAAATACACTGAAGGAAGTGACCTCTAGGGTGAAAACCTAAAAATGGGCAGTCTAGAGCGATCCAAGAGAAAAAGTAAAAAGAAGAAAAGAAAAAAGAAAAGAAAAGAAGAAAGAAAGAATAACATTTCATCTGGGCATGCCAATCACAAGAATTCCCAGAAATGTATTCGTAGTCCTTCATTCAAGAAATCTCAGTTTCGAGGAGTATTGGAGGATCAAACATTATTGAACAGAAAACGAACATCGGTATATAGCCAGAATGCAAGGCAGCCTACAGTAAAAAGAAAGGAAATGAACTCTAGGGTGAAAACCCGAAAATGGGCAGTCTAGAGTGATCCAAAAAGGGGAAAGAATAATGGGCATATCCAAGTTACACAAGTACAGAAATACTGTTTCACTTAACCATAAACCAAAGGCCTACATTACAAGCCCCAAAGACCATTCTGGTCATCCATAGATATCCATGTTGAATGAGAATGTCTTCAGATTTCATTCTGCCTATAAGGGTTAACTTTGCTTCAAGGAACGTCAAACTTTGAAGTGCTTGATCGACACCCAAATGAGGGAAGGATGGGGCATGGTGAGATAGTGAGATTAAGAGAGTCACCTTAAACGGGGTAGAAACTAGGTAGGGTTGTTCCTCTCAAAAGCCTATTAGACCAGAAGAAACTATACATTGGCATATATCTCCACAATGGTCAAGATCTTCTAAATATGCGCTTCATTAGAGTTGATCTCTGGCAACTTGAAGCAGATGCGCTATGGTGTTTGATATTTCGGGGGCAAACAGGTTTTAAAAGGTTTGACATTTTTCCCAAAGTTTTGATGTTTACCATTTCCCCCTAAACATTAGTTTTTAAAAATGTTTGGCAATACACTTAGAATTTTGTTTACCATTCTCCAAGCATTATTTTATATAAAAAAATGTTTGGTCCTTAAAAAAGAAGAAGAAAAGAAAAAGATGTTTACCATTTGTTCCAAACAGTGTTTTCAAAATGTTTGGTATCCCGTCCAAGTTGTGATTTTCGAAATGACTGTTATCTTTTCAAACAATCATTATTTTTTGAAATATACACAAGTAAATTGCCTTTTGCATTACTTTAAAAATGAATGATGATGAGATTTAAAGCATAGGGACTGAGAGTTAGTTCCCGTCGAAGTGCTGCGAGAAGATCAAGGATGAGCTCAGGGGATGGAAGCATTTTGGCTCACCCTGGTGACTAGAAATAGATCAAGGCTCCGTATGATGGGTCAGAAAATTCAAAGCAGTGGAGCCCGTGGTTGAATGGGGCAATGCCAAGCGAAGAAGATGACAATGGTTCTTATAGGAATAATATAAGAACCAGAGGATCATTTATGAAGACGAGTGATAACCCTGAAGACAAGAAAGCCTTTCGCACAAAAGGTTTAAAAGCATGTTCAAATGAGGATTTAAGAGCCTACAGTGAAGAAGTAAAGAGATGAAGAAATCTGAGGAGCGACCTTTCAGGGTGTAAGACTTTAGAACAAAAAAGGGGGCTGAAAGAAAAAGAAAAAAAGAGAATGAAAGAGAGGGAGAAGAAAAAAGGAAAAAAAGAAAAAAAATAAGAAGAAATTGATGGAAAAAGAAAAAAGAAAAAAGAAGAAAAGAAAAAGAAAATGAGAAGAGAGAAAAAAGAAAACGAAGAGAAAGAAAGCATTACCTTGCATGCATCATATAGATAGGGGCATGTCAATTTTTGCTTGTTTTGGACAGGTACTTGAAGAATTATCAAAGAGTATTAAGAAGTGGATTTCATTAAATGAAGAAGATTGGCAGCCATTCTCGGCGTGAGTCCCCAAATTGGAAGAAAGATTGGCAGCCATTTTCGGCGTGAGCCCCAAATTAAAGAAAGTTTGCCAGCCATTTTCGGCGTGGGTCCCTAGAATTTGAAGAAAGTTTGGCAGCCACCTTCGGCGTGAGTCCCCAAATTTAAAGAAAGTTTTGGCAGCCATTTTCGGCGTGAGTCCCAAAATTTGAAAAAAGATTTTGGCAGGCACCTTCGGCGTGAGTCCCCAAAATTTGAAGAAAGATTTCGGTAGCTATAGCAGCGTGAGTCCTAGAAGTTTGGCAGCCATTCTCGGCGTGAGTCCCTAAATTTGAAGAAAGGTCGGTAGCCATTTTTGGCATAAACCCCAAAATTTGAAAAAAGATTTTGGCAGCCATTTTCGGTGTGAGTCCCCAAATTTGAAGAAAATTTGGCAGCCATTTTCGGCGTGAGTCCCCAAAATTGAAGAAAGTTAGGCAGCCATTTTCGGCGTGAGTCCCCAAATTTGAAGAAAGGTCGGTAGCCATTTTTGGCGTGAATCCCAAAATCTGAAGAAATATTTCGGCAGCCTTAGCAGCGTGAGTCCAGACAAGATCGGTAGCCATTTTCAGCGTGAACCCCCAAATCTGAAGAAAGGTCGGTAGCCATTTTTGGCGTGAATCCAAAAATCTGAAGAAAGATTTCGGCAGCCTTAGCAGCGTGAGTCCAGAAAGATCGGTAGCCATTTTCGACGTGAATCCCCAAATCTGAAGAAAGGTTAGTAGCCATTTTTGGCGTGAATCCCAAAATTTGAAGAAAGATTTCGGCAGCTATAGCAGCGCGAGTCCTAGAAGTTTGGCAGCTATTCTCGGCATGAGTCCCCAAATTTGAAGAAAGGTCGGTAGCCATTTTTGGCGTAAACCCCAAAATTTGAAAAAAGATTTTGGCAGCCATTTTCGGCGTGAGTCCCCAGAATTTGAAGAAAGTTTGGCAGCCACCTTCGGCGTGAGTCCCCAAATTTAAAGAAAGTTTTGGTAGCCATTTTCGGCGTGAGTCCCAAAATTTGAAAAAAGATTTTGGCAGCCACCTTCGGCGTGAGTCCCCAAAATTTGAAGAAAGATTTCGGCAGCTATAACAGCGTGAGTCCTAGAAGTTTAGCAGCCATTCTCGGCGTGAGTCCCCAAATTTGAAGAAAGGTCGGTAGCCATTTTTGGCATAAACCCCAAAATTTGAAAAAAGATTTTGGCAGCCATTTTCAGCGTGAGTCCCCAAATCTGAAGAAAGATCGGTAGCCATTTTCAGTGTGAATCCCCAAATTTAAGAATAATTTCGGCAGCCTTAGCAGCGTAAGTCCAGAAAAATCGGCAGCCATAGCAGCGTGAGGCCTAGATGTTAAATCCTTTGGGTCATCGGTAAGTCCTTCGGGCACGGTGTTAAGTCCTTCAGGCCACCAGTAAGTCTTTCGAGCATGGTGATAAGTCCTTCGGGCATGATGCGGCAGCCTTAGTAGCGTAAGTCCAAAGGTATCAACAGTCTTGTAAAAAAATGAAAATGAGATAGAAAAAAAAGAAAAAAAAAACGAGATAGAAAAAAAGAAGAAGAGAAGAAAAATGAAGGAAAAAAGAGAGCAGAAAAAAGGAAAAAAAGAAAAAAAATTGAAGATAAAGGTTCTATATAGGAAGGGCCTATATTTTCAAGCTCCCGTAGCAAGAGGTTCTATGTAGGAAGAATCCGCCGCTCCGAGGCTTCATGAGCTAAAAGTTTTGTATAGGAAGGGCTCGCAGCTCCAGGGTGAAGACTAGCAGTTCTATATAGGAAAAACTCCCAACCGAAAGAATTCACCCATGATACACAAGGTTTTATATAGGGAAAACCTGTTGTGTTGAAGGCGAAGAGTCCTATATAGGAAGGGCTCCAAGCTTTACTGTCTTAGAGTGAAAGGTTCTATATAGGAAGAACCTGTAGCTCCGAGATTTCAGAAGCTAAAAGTTCTATTTAGGAAGGAGTCCTATATAGGAAGGGCTCCGAGCTTTACTGTCTTAGAGTGAAAGGTTCTATATAGGAAGAACCTGTAGCTCCGATATTTCAGAAGCTAAAAGTTCTATATAGGAAGGATTGACGGCTCCAGGGTGAAGACCAGCAGTTCTATATAGGAAGAACTCCCAGCCGAAGGAATTCACCCATGACACATAAGGTTTTATATAGGGAAAACCCGTTGTGTTGAAGGCGAAGAGTCCTATATAGGAAGGGCTCCGAGCTTTACTGTCTTAGAATGAGAGGTTTTATATAGGAAGAACCTGTAACTCTGAGATTTCAAAAGCTAAGAGTTCTATACAGGAAGGACTTGCGGCTCCAGGGTTTGAAGACTAAAAGTTCTATATAGGAAGAACTCTCAGTCGAAAGAATCCGTCAGTGACGCAGAAGGTTTTATATAGGAGAACCAGCGTTAAAGGAGAAGAGTTCTATATAGGAAGGACTCCAAGCTTTACCGTCTCAGAATGAAAAGATCTATATAGGAGGGACTCATAACTTGAGGCTTCACAGTGAAGGGTTCCATATAGGAAGAGCCTATAGTTCTAAGATCAGAAGGTGAAGAACTTCTATATAGGAAGAACTTACAAGCTTAAAGATTCAGCTAAGGAAGAGCGGAGAGTTCCAGAAGAACAAGTGGTTCCGAAGCCAAAGACGAGAAAATAGGTCAAAAATGAGTGCTTTTGATCTTTGCTTTGTCCTCGTTTCACAAGAACAAGAAAAGAGGGGCAATTGTAATCACTCATTTTTATCGGGTTTTAGTGTTATTAGTATTATTTTAATAATATTATTATTAATATAAAATTAATGAAAAATAAAAAAAATAATAAAAAAAATATAATAAAAAAGTGAAACTAAAAAAAAGGAATTTGTGTGGCTTTGGGATGACCACGTCACCCCCCAATTGCCTATAAATAGGAGGCATGGGGGGCAATTAGAAGGGAAGCAATCGGCGTGGCTGCCAAAAGAGAGCTATGCTCTCGGTAGCCAAGGACCGGGGGCAGTGCTCTCGGTCCTAACCGGTTCGATCGGGGTCCTATTTTGAATCCGATCTAGTTAATATTTTTTGAGGGGTCGCAGTAGATCTCGGTGGGGTTCAGACGGGGTTCGTCATTCGAGCTCCTAGTTAGGTATATTTTCTTCCCTTTTTATTAGTGTTGTAATTTTTATAATTTAATGAAGTATTAGTTATTTTAAAATTGTAGTCTTATTTTTTAGTTTGTATGTTTATGTTTTATATTAGTATTTAATATGTTTTAAATTTGTGTTTTATATTAATATTTTATTTATGTTAGATTCGTTTTTATTTATGTGTTAGAATAATATTTATTTGTGTTTTAAATTAATATTTATGAATGTTAGTATTTTATTTATGTTAGATATGTTTTTATTTATGAGTTAGATTAATATTTATGTATGTATGTTTTAGAATAGTATTTTATTTATGTTGAATTTGTTTTTTATTTATGTGTTAGATTAATATTTATGAATGTTAGTATTTTATTTATGCTAGATATGTTTTTATTTATGAGTTAGATTAATATTTATATATGTATGTTTCGGATTAGTATTTTATTTATGTTAGAATATTATTTTATTATATTAGTATTTATTTATATTTTTATCGCTTTGTATTCATTTTGCTTTCTAAGGTTGCATAATGGAATATAAATTGTCAATGCGGTGTCCTTTTATCCGAGCGTAAACGGGGCCAGTATCAGGCGTAGTGATAGTGGTTGGGCGTTTACCCTTGGATAACGGGGCCTTTAAAATTTACCCGCACTTATAACCAAATTTTAAATTGATCGTCACTTTAATCCGGAAAGTTTAATATTAATAAATCGGCAATTATTAAAGTACCAATTTTGGGCGGTGTGGGGGTGCTAATCCTTCCCCATCCGTAACCGACTCCCGAACCCAATAGTTTTCAAATCTCTGGTTTTATGGTGTCCGGCCTACCTAAGTGGCCGGTGGCGACTCCAATTTTTAAATAAAATGCGGTTTTTTAAAACCCCCACGGAATAAACATTTTATATTCGAAAAATCACAAACACCTCGAAAATCTACTTTTTTAGCGAAAAAAGGTCATCGCTAATGTAACTCAAATCGTGTTTAAAACCAAAACATGAAAACTGCAAGCTCATATCAAAGCCAACAACCAAAACATGAATTTACAGTAAGTAAATTCATTTACTTTGTTAAACATTGCATATTAATCCAAAACCATGAATTTACAGTAAGTAACTCAAATCGTGTTTAAAACCAAAACATGAAATCCACAAGCTCATATCATATCTCAATTCTCAAAGGCATTTATTTACTTTGTTAAACATTCATATTAATCCAAAACCATGAATTTACAGTAAGTAACTCAAATCGTGTTTAAAACCAAAACATAAAATCTGCAAGCTCATATCAAAGCCAACAACCAAGAAAAATAAGGAGAACTTATGCTTGAGCTTAGTTAAGCTTGTTAGACTATAACTAAACCCTCATGATCCATCGATCAAATCTTTTTAGAGCTTTAGCGCGTTCATACACTCACCGATACACTTTTCTTCGCTCGCCAATATGAATCGAGCCTCCGATATACAACGTGTGCAACTAGGCAATCTTGCCTTGATCATCCCCTATTTTAACCACATAAAACAAGAGGGAAAATTCATCATTATGCATTCTATTCACTGCTAAACAACAATAGCTTGTATCCTTAACATTACCCTTCTGAAAATTAGTCGAAACTACTGAAATCAACATCAATCTTCGCTCAACTAACACAAAACTTCAAACCAACAATTGTATCATTTAATCCACATCAAAACCCAACCAAAAACACCTCTTAAACATCATTATATCTCTAGCAACTCAAAAACACTCATAACAACCCCAAAACCACTAAAAACTCATCTAAAATTTAACCGATCAAATAGTTTCGGGATTTATTCCAATAATCCCATTTCACATTATGATTAACTTATCAAAACATGAATTTAATCAATAAAAATCTCTAGGTTTCATTAACTTAAACAAATCTTTAAGCAAATCATCAAAATCTCCATTAATAACTCAATTCTTGAAATCTATTGTAAAACTAAGTTAAAATCAATCCAATATCAGCCAACTACTAGAGAATATAAATAAAAAACCTTAGTTTGATAGAGGAAAATGAAATTCAACTTTGAAGAAGCTCCCACCAAAATTGACGTAAGATTTTCCTTGAAATCAAACTTGTGAAATTGATGAAATCTCTGAGAAAATTCTTGTAAGGTTTTGTTAGGAATCAAAATTATAATCAAATGATGATCTCTCCATTGAAAATCAACAAAGAATTTTGGAGAATCATGTTTGGAAATTGAAATAGAAAGTAAGGAAAAATAAGGAGAGAAAATTAGAAAGAATATGAAAATGATTTAGAAACCAATTAACCGTCAATTCCTTACTCGATTAAGGTGGTCATTTTCTAATTAAAAACATTAAGAAATAATAGGTGCCTAAAGATTCTTAGTATTGGCCCATTTACAAAATAGTCATTAAAATAGTTTTGCAATCTTAACGATTTAGTCACCAAATCAAAATGTCACTTAAAACAATTTAATTAACTCCCAAGTTAATTACCAAAACGCTTGATAATATAATTAAACATTTTTGGTAACTCAAACCAATTTTTATCTCATCAATTCATATTTTTAAAATATTAATTTTCCTGAAAATAATTTTACTGCTAATTCGGTTCGACCGAGTCGAACCTAACCCAACCAAACCTCTAAATGTTTAGCCTTATTTTTTGGGCATTACATCAAGAGTATAGTTCTTAGATTTGTCGGGAAATATATTCATAGGACCCTTAATTTTATGCATGTAACTCATATTTGAATTTATGTGATCATGTCGAATTATTTTAATTATTTGTTTTAACTTGGGCTCCCTTTGTAAACGATTTAACTATCTTTTGTTATTTTATTAAAAATATTGTTGGACTTATGGAAATGATGATGGTTTGGGCTAAATCTAGTTGTGAAAATTGTAGGGTAAACTGTTTTAGTGACTATTTTGTAAAAGGATGAGAGCTTAGAATCTTTAAGTAGCTAATAACCCTAAAGTCTAATACCATACTTTTTCCCTTAATTGGATTATTTTAAAGTATTTTAATTAACTAAAATTGGTTAGGAGAGTTAATTGGGAGTTATTTCTTTTAAAACAAATTTGACGTAATTTTTCTTCTCCCAAAAAATCTCTCAATTTTCCCTCCAACCAAACACCATTCTTCTCCTCAAAATATTAAGGTAAACTCTTATTTTGATTGACCTTTGATTTCTAAATGGTTTCCTAATAATTTCCTATCAAAACCTTATTGTTTAAACTTTGTTTTCTCATGTAAATCAACCAATTAAGGGGAAAGCTACCATTAGAGGTAAGGTTTTGTTTTCCTCCTCTAATGAAAGGTTCTTTACTGAAATTCACAAGTTCTTGATCCTTTATAAATGTTTTCTAATGAGTTTTGTTGTGATGGTTAAAGGAAATTGGCTTAATTGAGGTTTTTGAGTTAGTAAATGAAGAGATTGGTTTAAATTCGTATGGATCTAAAAATTCTGGGTATTATGATGATTTTAATCATTAAGTTGATGTTAAAGGTTGTGGATAAGTGTTTTCGATCAATGCAAACTCGAAACTAGTTAGATTGCTATGGATCTAGGTTGTCATCTTTGGTTTTTGGCTTGATAAATGAGTTTAATGGTTGCTGGAAGATAAAGGATGTTGGGAAGTGGTTAATTGATGTATTTTGATGATGAGTGAAAGTTGTTTTCGTTGGGTAAGGGCTGGAGATCATTTAGGATGATTTTGCCTTTGTTTTTGATAGTTTCGGTTAGTGTTGTGTTGATTAATTGTTCTTGGAGGTTGTGGGTTGTGAGTTTAGATGTTTGGTTGAGCTTTAATTCTCTATTTTGGTTGGGTAAAAATAGGGGAGATCGATCTGGAGTTGTTTGGAGGTGCTACAATTGCATCGGACGCTTGATTGACGCTTCAGCTTGCAAGCAAAGCAAAGTCGGTGAGTGGAAACGTGGTTTACAGCTTTAAAAAGGGTTGGAAGAGCTTTTTTTTGGAAGTTTAGATTGAGCTTGAAACGCCAATCTAGGCTCAGAAGTAAGTATGGTGACATTTGCTCTTGGATTTCGGTTTTCTATGGTTTTAATGATATCATGCTCATGTTATGATTGTGGTTTTGTTACCTACTGTTTAATGCATGTTTTCATATGTGAAATATGATGAGATTTATCCCATGAGATAGATTTGTTATGGCAATGAGATGTATTGTGATTTCAAAAAGCTTTGCGTGGTTTAATGCATGAGTTTTGGGATGTGGAAATGGTTTTGATGATGCATTGATGAAAACAGTGGGTTAACATGGTTTTAAATTGTATATTGGCAAGTGATGATGCTTATAAACTATGCCGGATATAATCGGTCGACCAATAGGATGTGAGTGCATTATAATATATACAAAATCTGTGCATGTGCTAAATTCTTCAGTTACACAATAAGGGTAGTGCTATTGTGTTGCGAGTGATAGGGGTAATGTTATCACCAACGGGCAATGCCGGTAGTGGCAACCTGGCTGAAGTGAGATTATGGTGAGGGTGGTTTCACCATGTGACTTGGTGAGGGTAGTTTCACCAAGAGACTTGTTGGGGGTAGTGCCATCCAAAAGATAGGGGTAGTTCTATCTGGATCACTTGTATTGCCAATGTATGCGCTAAACATGTATCATGCTTTTAAATGATGGTTTGTATAACGTGATTTATACATGTGGTTTTTGCATAAGGTGAAAATTATGCATGAGATTTATAATGGAAGCGTTGCTTGTTGGCTAAGCATGTAAGACTTGAGATTTTGCATTGAAATGCATGAGACTAATGATAAATGTTGAGAAATGAAATATGATTTGCTTTGAAAAGTGGTTTCAAGCATGAGATTTGATCTGAGCATGATATTGGATATTTATGGACTAAAATGGTTTAAAATGCATTGTTGTTGTGTTTTGTTTTGAGCAACCCTCACTAGGCATTTATGCTTACGCTTTCTTTTACAACAATACAGATTATTAGAGAGTGTCGGTGGCAGCAAGAAAGCAAGGATTCGATCCAAGTTGCGGTTGAAAAATCAAGTATGGTTTGATAGTTAAAACATAGTTAATCATGGCAATGGGATAGCCAAGTGTTTTGGGTGAGGATGTTTTGAACTCCCTTGATTTGCTGCACGTTTCTATATTGGTTTTGGACTTGAAAATGGCCTTTAATTGCTGGTAATTTGTTTGGTTTGCATTTTGGTGTTTGAATGGTTAATTTACATAGGAAGCATGCCTATATTTTGATAATCAAAATGTGTTGATGTTGAAAGCATGCTTTGGTGTTAAATGCCTATTGTTCATGCTTTAAGTGGATGTTTATGTCTTTGTAACATGTTGGAATGTTTTCGGATGAGTTTAAGCTTGAAAAATCAATAATTTGTGACATTACAGGCCCATGAGTATCGATACGCGGGCTACCGTATTAGTACAGTAAATCCAAACCAGGCATACCATATCGGTACAGGGTAGTCCGTATCGATACTGTTAGAGGGCAAACTGGTGAACCGTATCGGTACACGAGACCGTATAGATACCCATTTGTGCCACTGGAAATATGATATTTTGACGAGATATTGGCGTATCGGTATGGGCACAAGTGTATCGATACACTTGGTTGTTAAGTTAGTTATTTGAAGCTTTCTGAAGTTTTGTTTTCTTACGATTAAGTCATTAGATGTATGAATGTTCAATTAAATGAGTTTGGGTGATTGAAATGAGTTGAAATTTGATATGGAAGCATGAAACCTGACTAATTGACTATTGGTAACTTTAATTTGGCAATTGGTCCCTGAATTTAATTGGTTTTACAAAATGGTCCCTAAACACTGAATAGGACGATTGGATGTCTAATCGACGTCCGATCGAGTTGTAAATTCATACACGGTTAGCCTATACAGTTAGGCTAGTAATGTTGCATCTAGAAAATAAAAAGAAAAAAATAAATAAGGGTCGTTAATCAAAGTGAATCTTCGCGATTCACTCCGGTTTTCCCCGTGTGACTTCCTCAACTCGATCTTGCGACTAGACCGGGTTAAGGAGGTTACATGAAATACCTAAATCATCACTCAACTTTGTTCTTTGGCCTATTTTGGTCACTGAACTTAACGCTCAATTTACTTATTGAACTTTACTTTTTGACCTATTTTTATCACTTTGAATTATTTTATTAACATTTTGGTATGACGTGGCATATTTTTTTATTATTAATATAAAAATAATTTAAATTAAAAATTTATTTGGGTAAATTAGAAAAAACATCACTGAACTTTTCTCTTTAACCTATTTTGGTCACTGAACTTTCAAAATGATCAATTTACTCACTGAACTTTATGCATTGACCTATTTTGGTCACTCCTCTATTTTCTCATTAGCAGCCCGATGATGTGGCTTATTTTATTAATATTTGGTTGTGATATAGATTGTTTATTAATATTTGGTTGACATGTAGGATTTAAAATAAAAAAATAAAATTCTTAAATTTTACCCAGACCCCACCGACATTACCCTCTCATCCCTAAAACTTCACCGGCTCCTTAAACAACTTACTGCATATTCATCTTCATCGTCTCCTTACTGAACAAGGTTTTTTTAAGATAAAGATTTTTGAAGTTTGGACAGAAACCTGGATTGCCTGGTTGGTTTCTCTTTCTTTTAACCGGCTAAGATTGAGGTGGTTGGTTGGTAGCGCCACCAGCACTGTTCCTTGAAGAAACACTTGCTTTGCCGAATGCATATGTCAAATTAGACATATTTTCGTTCAGAACTTGTTGATGTTGTTGTTGGTGGAATATATAATCTTTCATTTCATCAAATCTTTGGTGTCGACGAACGAAGAAGGATATCAAAACGACGGCGATGACATTAAGAAAACCGCCGGCGGCTAGGGTTTTATTTGGAAAAAATAAATGTTTTATAAGGAAAATTGAAGAAAAAGTTTTTATAGGGATATAAAACGACGTCGTTTTGGTTTCGTGTGTCATGTCATAACACAGTTAATTATTTAACGGTGGAGTGACCAAAATAGGTTAATGTATAAATTTCAGTGATTAAATTGATCGTTTTGAAAGTTTAGTGACCAAAATAGGTCAGAGAGTAAAGTCCAATGATGATTTTTGTAATTTACCAATAATTTATTTTTTATTTTAAATTATTTTTATATTTAATAATATAAAATATGTCATGTCATGCCAAAATATTAATAAAATAATTCAGAGTGGTCAAAATAGGTCAGAAAGTAAAGTTTAATGAGCAAATTGAGTGTTTTGAAAGTTTGGTGACCAAAATAGATCATAGAGCAAAGTTGAGTGATGATTTAAGTATTTTACCCAAAATTTTATGCTTGAGGCCCAAAGGTTACATATCTCCTTTTGCCTCAAAAAGAAAGACAAATTGAGTGAATTTGTAGAAAATCCTCAGTGGGGAAGCTAATGGTAGTGGATGTATCCTTGGTTTAAAAGTCGGACCACTATAAGTCTTTGTGCAATTTTTTATGTTCCCATTGCTTCCATCACATGCCAATTCACCCCCTCTTAGTGTATTCGGTTAATCATTTTCGAGCCCAACAGATATCAATAAATTTAATTTTAATGCATATATTAATTACAAATATAACATTTAAAAATAATTATAAATATCTTTACATTTATAAATTTGTGTCTTAGATTAATTAGTGATTTTAAATGAAGTACTTTAGTGTTAACGAAGGTATACAAGTAATTTAGTAGAAAAATAAATAAATTATATATTTTTTAAAATAATTTTTCTAGGAAATAGAGTTTTTATTGGATTAAAAACATTAGATCAGGTTCAGTATAATGACAGTAAAACCTAATATACCGAACCGTATTAATTTAGGACTAAAACCCTATTACATTAGTCCTAATATATAACCCTATTACATTAGTCATAATATACTAGACCTAATATACCAGACCTTTTTTAATTAGTTTGGTATAATAGGTTTGGTATAACCCTATTACATTAGTCCTAATATATAACCCTAATTCAAAACTTATAAATTTTTTTGAATTAGGACTAAATTCGTGAAATATATAAATTTTGATGACTAAAATTATCATTATACCAAACTTTTTTAGATGTTCCGTTTGTATTTTAACGAAAGAGTGACTCAATCATAACTAAAACTTTAATTGAATAAGTTAATTATAACTTTTAATAATTGGGGTGACCAAAATGTATTACTAATAATTGAGCGTTGGATTATGAATATTGTTAATGCATAATAAGAACGGTGGTAATGGATGGTAGTTTCCTTTTTTTTTTTTTAATGTGGGTGAAGAGTCGTTGGGAGGAGATTTAAGTACTATAAACATAAGGGTAAACTACATCATTGACCACCAAACTATTAGGGTGTATCTATTTTGACCACTAAATTATTGTACTCGTCAATCAGACCACCAAACTTATTAAATTAACTTATTTTGACCACCGCCATTAAAAAAACTCACGGAGGGGTGGTGTGGCAGTTAACAAAAATTTATAAAATTACACATTTAGTCCATGTTATTTACCTATAATATCAATTTAGTCCTAATTTTAATTTAATTAATTAAAATTAATAATCCAATCGGATGACAACATGTATCATCACCTGATTGGACAATTTATTTTAATTTTTAATTTATTTTATTTTATTTATTTTAATTAATTAAAATTAATTATCCAATCGGATGACGACACGTGTCATCACCCGATTGGAAAATTAAAGAGATAAATTAAGTCAATTTTTAGTAGAAAATTAAAATATTTTAAATAAATTTAAAGTATAGTTAAAACAAGTTTTAAAATAAAAACAAATTTATGGTTTTTATATTTTTAGATTAAATTGAATACTTTTTTTCTCACATTTAGTTTAATAATTTCATATATATAATATTGAAATGATTTTTTTATTTAATTAATAATTTTAATTTTTTTATTAAATATCTTAATTTTTATATATATTAAAATTTAAAATGATTATATATTAACTGGTTTTTATTAAATATATTAATTAGTTTTTATATTTTTAAATTAAATTTAATAGATAATCAATGAATTAAGAGAGAGGGGTCTTTTCATATTCTCTCTATAATTTATCCCACTAAATGTTTCCCTTCTAAAATTTAGAATTGTTTCCCTCGAATTATCATTTTAAAAAATTTAATAACTTTTAAAACTTGTATTTCCTTTTTTATTATTTTTCTTAATTTTCAAAAAAAATTAACCCTTTAAATTTCACTATCATTTAAATTATTTTACATTTCATGTCTTACAAAACCTTTGCTTTTAAAATTACGGATGTCTTACAAAACCTTTACTTTTAAAATTACGAGTAAAATCAATAATTAACAATTTGATCGAGACATAGGGAATATATTCTATGTATTTAATGAGATGTGAAGGCTTTGGATAGAGAGATAAAAGAGAGAGAATGTCTGCCAACAGGTAGACTAGGAGGCTGTAGGTTGAGGGCACATGTCACGGGGTTGTGTTGTGAAACTGTTCATTCGGTAGGTAGAAATTAGGGTGAGCACTCACTCCATTTTAATTTTATTTTATAATTCAAATTTTATTTAAATTTTTTTTTATTCAGTAGGATTGTTCGAATTTTTATTTAAATTTAAATGTAAACATTTATTATACTATGAAGCTTCAGTTTAAACGGTTTTTATAATAATATATAATATACACATATATTTATATATATACATATATTTTTTTAAAAAAATTTCATATGTGATATACATATATCAAGTAGAATTAAATGACTCGACGCGAATTTAAAAACTAATTCGCTAATTACTAAAAATTTGAGTTATACTAAGTTTTATTTTATAACTCAAATTTTACTTTAAAAATTGAGTCGGTCAAATTTATGAAAGTATATTTCGAGTCAAGTCAAACACATGAACCAAATCTAAAAATCTATTTTTTTAAAAAAAATCGAGCAAGTTTTCAGCCCTAATAAAAACTGGACGCTCTAACGGCTCTATAACAGTATTTTCAGAGCAACAACATCGATGGTATAACACTCGTTTTTTGGCATAATGTCAAAAAATATCTTTAGCGTTTGACTGAATAATTACTTTGACCGTTATTCTTTTTTTGAAACAATTTAACCCTCAACGTTTTATTTTGAGTCAAAATGACCTCTCTATGAATGAAAACTGTTGTTTAACTGACGTTAAACAACTTGACAAAATGATACGTCATAAGAAAAAAATATTTTATATTTTATAAAATTTATAAAATTATATTTTGACTGATTTGTCATTCTATAAAGTCAGAATATTTGCTTAATATGACACTGTTATCTTGGCGTGCACTGTTATGTTGGTTTGTCACGTTATTTCAAGTCATTTAGCATTAATTCACTAACAATTTTCATCCGTAAAGTAATTATTTTGACCTAAAATAAAATATTAAGGCTTAAATTGTTGGGAGAAAATATTTAACTTATTTGTCATTCTATAAAGTCAGAATATTTGCTTAATATGACACTGTTATCGTGATGTACACTGCTATGTTGGTTTGTCACGTTAGTTTCAAATCATTTAGCGTTAATTCACTAATTATTTTTATCCGTAAAATAATTATTTTAACTTAAAATAAAATATTAAGGAGCCAAAGGACAATTTTTTTATAGCATTACGCTGTTTCTCTTTCATGTTTATAGAGACAGCTGGGTATCATTCCTTGAATAAGTACAGTTCAAAGTGAACTCCAAACCAATTAGAAAACTCCATTAATCAACATACGTAAGCTTGATTTCTCACGTAATTTTGTGTTTTCAATTCGTCAATATCCACCTAAACCCTCTTCAAATTCAAGTTAGCTGGTTCAGTAACATCTATTTATCCACCACCCCTCTCAACTGGCTTCAACACTAAAGCTTGATAGAGATGACAACAATGGCGGAAACGCTGAAGTGGGTGATTTCTCATCTGTCATTTTGGGATCTGTCAATTGCTTTGCTGGGGCTATTCATTTTCAGTTGCTTGCGCCAGAGATTCATGAAAAAGGGTCCGATGATTTGGCCCGTGCTTGGGATATTACCAACAATTGTGTTCAACATAAGTGACTTGTATAATTGGAGCACCAGAGCTTTGATAAAAGCTGGGGGCACAGTCCATTACACGGGAGTGTGGATGGAAGGTGCGTTTGGGATCATGACAATTGACCCTTCCAACGTTGAATATGTGCTCAAGACCAATTTCAACAACTTCCCTAAAGGGAGTCACTTCAAAGACAGATTCCGCGACCTGTTCGGGGATGGAATTGTAAACTCCGATGATGACTCCTGGAAGCAGCAAAGGCAACTTGCCAAGGTCGAGATGTATTCCAGTCGTTTTATACAGCATTCCTTTAAAGCCATGCAAGATATAGTGCACCAAAAGTTGTTGGTTTTATTGGAAAGGTTTGCTGTTTCAGGGCAGTGCTTTGATCTTCAAGACGTGCTTCTTCGGCTTACATTCGATAACATTTGCACTGCAGCTCTGGGGATCGATCCTGGCTGTTTGGCCCTTGGTTTACCCGACGTTCCCTTTGCCAAAGCTTTTGAAGAAGCCACGGAACTCAGCCTGTTAAGGTTCTTGATGCCCCCTTTTGTATGGAAGCCATTCAAGTTCTTTGGACTTGGACCTGAGAGACGGCTCAAGGAAGCTATAAAAGTCGTCCATGATTTTGCAGACAAAACGGTGAGTGATCGAAGGAACATGCTAGCCAGACTTGGAAACTTAAACGACCAATCTGATCTCTTGTCGAGGCTTATGGAGAGTGAAAACAATAAACAGGGTCAAACCAAGCATTTCCCAGGTAATTTCTTGAGAGATTTCTGCATAACTTTCATCTTAGCAGGTCGAGACACAACTTCAGTCGCATTAGCCTGGTTTTTCTGGCTACTACAACGAAACCCAGACGTGGAAACCAAAATCCTGGCCGAAATCCACGAAATGTTAGGCCATACTGATCACACAAGAGCTTTCACAGAAGAGGGATTGAAAAAGATGGTTTATCTGCAAGCCGCACTATCTGAATCCCTACGGCTCTACCCATCAGTGCCGATTGAAATGAAACAAGTCCAAGAAGACGACGAGTTTCCCGACGGAACAAGGGTTAAAAAAGGTGCTCAAGTCTTCCTCGGCATATTCTCAATGGGCCGTGTTGAATCCATATGGGGAGAAGATTGCTTGGAGTTCAAGCCAGAGCGGTGGATCAAGGATGGGAAGTTTGTGAGTGCAAACCAGTTCAAATTTGCCGTGTTTAACGCCGGTCCGAGGCTATGCCTGGGGAAGAATTTTGCTTACACACAGATGAAAATGGTGGCTGCTTCAGTTCTTTTAAGGTACTCCGTTAAGGTTGTTGAAGGTCACAGTGTTGTACCAAAGCTGACCACCACACTCTACATGAAAAATGGTCTAATGGTGACGCTCAAGCCCAGGTTGGTAAACAATGCTTAGATTATATTAAAAAAATAAGGATAATAATTTGATACATTAATAATGTTTTTTTTTCTTTATAATCGGCTCTAATTCATTGTCTTGTAAATTTAATTATTTAGTTAAATATTAATTAAAAACACCTGATCACAAATTAGAACTATTTGCGAATAATAATATTTCATTATTAGTGTATCAAATTATTATTATTATTATTATTATTATAAAGAATAGGAGAAATATGTCGATTTGATTTGTTGTGTGTTACTTGTTCTTGTATTTATTTTTACATTTATGTGTGTTCAGTTAATCTGAGGAATTATATGAATCTTGAAGCTCCTTGTTGAGTTTCAATTTACAGTATTTATTCTCAATAAAATCTTATGTTTTTTATAGCAAGTGTATTGGAAATTTTGAAAACTATCTTTCCATCGGTATTACCATTCGAAACAAACAAAGAAGTTAAAGTATGTCATTAAGGGTGCTTTTATTAACAGATTGTAAGATTAATGGTGTGGAATGTAATGTTATAGATATGATTTTATGGGTATTTGATCGTACCCAGCCTAAAATGATTGATGGCAATTTTATCTTTTTCAAAACACGCGTAAGATATTATTTTTTATAAGACAATTTATAGGAAAACATCATAATTTGCCATGAACTTGTAACTCATTTTTTGTTGATCAAATTATTCTTATGAAACAAACACTTAATAATATGGAAAACATTTTTATGAACTATTTCTATATAATTATTTGTATTTAATTTATTGGCTAAATAATATAGATGAAATACTATAAAGACTCATAATAGGGTTATTCTCTTAATTCAATTTATTACATTCACACTATCAGAATTCAAACATTAGCCTTATCGGAGAGTTTAACACTCTTATTAAATTTTTTACAAAACAAATAGATCAATAATTTTAGGGTAAACTACTCCAGTGACCACCGAACTAATTGGGGATACTAATTTTAACCATTGAACTATCGAAATCGTCAATCAAACCACTAAACTTATTAACTCAACCTATTTTGGTCACCGCTGTTAAAAAACTAGCGGAGGGGTGACGTGGCAATTAATGGAAATTTGTAAAATTACATATTTAGTCCCTATTATTTACCTATAATTTTAATTTGGTCCTAATTTAAATTAAATAAATTAAAATTAACATCCAATCGGATGACAACACATGTCATCACCCGATTGGACAATTTATTTTAGTTTTTAATTTAATTTATTTAATATTTAATATATTAATTTTCCTCCAACCAGGTAGTGACACGTGTCACCGCCTGGTTAAAGGAAAATTAAAGAGATTATTCTCTTAATTCAATTTATTACATTCACACTATCAGAATTCAAACATTAGCCTTATCGGAGAGTTTAACACTCTTATTAAATTTTTTACAAAACAAATAGATCAATAATTTTAGGGTAAACTACTCCAGTGACCACCGAACTAATTGGGGATACTTATTTTGACCATTGAACTATCGAAATCGTCAATCAGACCACTAAACTTATTAACTCAACCTATTTTGGTCACCGCTGTTAAAAAACTAGCGGATGGGTAACGAGGGTGATGTGGCAGTTAATGGAAATTTATAAAATTACATATTTAGTCCCTATTATTTACCTATAATTTTAATTTGGTCCTAATTTAAATTAAATAAATTAAAATTAACATCCAATCGGATGACAACACGTGTCATCACCCGATTGGACAATTTATTTTAGTTTTTAATTTAATTTATTTAATATTTAATATATTAAAGAGACAAAGTGTGTGCTTGGGGTGGATTGAACATAGGACCTCCTGGGTAAAATACCAAGGCCATTACCACTACACCAAACCACCTATATTAATACAAATTACACCCTATATTAATACAAATTATATATATATATATATATATATATATATATATCTTATAATACTGTAATTATTCGGGAAAAAGAAGTAAAAATGATTGAGAGTGGATTCGAACTTAGGTCATTTAAAATGTGTAAAAATATACAAATCACTAAATTAATTCAATTTTTTAGTAGAAAATTAAAATATTTTGAATATATTTAAAGAATAGTTAAAGCAAGATTTAAAACAAAAACAAATTTATGATTTTTATATTTTTAGATTAAATTGAATACTTTTTCCCACACATTTAGTTTAATAATTTTATATATATAGTATTGAAACAATTTTTTAATTTAATTAATAATTTTAATTTCTCACATTAATTAAATATCTTATAAACATGTATATTAAATATATACATTTTAATATACAATCAATGAATTAAAATATTTAATAAATGTGAAAATTAAAATTATTAATTAAATTAAAAAACCGTTTTAATATTATGTATATGAAATTATTAAACTAAATGTGAGGGAAAAAGTATTCAATTTAATCTAAAAAAAAATAAAAACTATAAATTTGTTTTCATTTTAAATCTTGCTTCAACTATACTTTAAATATATTCAAAATATTTTAATTTTCAACTACAAGATTGAATTAATTTAGTGGTTTGTATATTTTTACACATTCCAAATGACCTAAGTTCGAATCCCCTCTCAATCATTTTTACTTCTTTTTCCCTAACAATTATAGTATTATAAGATATATATAAAAGGGTGTAACTTATATCAATATAAGCGGTTTGGTGCAGTGGTAATGTCCTTGGTATTTTACCTAAGAGGTCCCAAGTTCAAACCCCCCTAAGCACACTCCTTGTCTTTTAATTTTCCTTTAACCAGGCAGTGACACGTGTCGTCATTCGATTGGACAATTTATTTTAATTTTTAATTTATTTAATATTTAATATATTAATTTTCCTCCAACCAAGTGGTGACACGTTCACCGCCTAGTTAAAGGATTAATTTTATTTAATTTAAATTAGGACTAAATTAAAATTATAGGTAAATAACAGGGACTAAATGTGTAATTTTATAAATTTTTGTTAACTGCCCCATCACTCCTCCGTTACCCATCCGCTAGTTTTTTAACAGCGGTGGTCAAAATAGGTTGATTTAATAAGTTTAGTGGTCTGATTGACGATTTCAATAGTTCGGTGGTCAAAATAGGTATCCCCGATTAGTTTGGTGATCGCTAGGGTAGTTTACCCATAATTTTATTATTTTATAAATCAGACAATATAACCTTTGGATTAGATGAGTAAAAATACATATGAAGCTTTTAAAACAAACAACTTATTTTTTTAAATAAAGATGATTTTATTTAACTATTAATCGCATCTAACAAAACATCAGACAAAATGTAATCCGAATGAACTATACCAAAAATTACTGAGAAATTCCGTTTTAAACCCAATGTATTAAATTATGTGCCACAAAATTACTTTTTCAATGAATCCAATTACTTTTTCATGTTAACACTTGGTGGTATGATTTTAGATTATAAAATTTTCAAATTGATTTATTATATAAAGAAATCACACAAAATTTCAATAAATGTGGGCTTGAGCGTCGATATATTCCGCCTTTGATTGTATGTTCATTTTTTTGTCAAGTTTATATGTTATTTAAAGAAATCATACAAAATTATAGTATATTTTTTTCAAAGCTTAATACATAAACTGCCCTCAAACGTTTACATGTTTTCTCAATTTAGTACTTAATGTCTTTTTGGTCATTGATGTTTTTTTTTACCGTTTTCGCATGTTACTCATTTTTTTCTACATCGTTAAAGAACTGTTGAAAAAATTTCGTCAATTAGATCATGCCACGTCAATGCTTCTTAGACCTGGCCAACCCGCCTGATTTTATTCAAAGAGTAAACGACATATTAAGTCTCTCAAGTTTTCTTTTTGTTCAATTTAGTCACTAAAAAGTCTATTTGTGCTTAAAACTAACCTTATTTATTTCTAAATTTTATAATTTAGTCCAATATTTACTATTAAACAGTATCCCAAAAAATAAAATTAAATAATATGTAACACCCCTACCCCGGGTTAGTAGCAAACCGGTTTGGGAGCGTTACCAAGCAAGAACGAGGCAAGGAAAGGTGAACTCAACCCTAAAAGATGAGTTCCTTTACTAACAAGCAACAAGGCATTCTTAACTTATCAAGCAAGCAAGCAATGTGCCAATTCTTACCATTCGGCATTTACCATTTCAAATGTACATGTAACATTCATGCCATTCAATCAAGTATACATTTATTCACGCAAGCATACGAATAACATTGTTAAGCTAAAACATGATTAATCCCATCAATTAAACATATATGCGCAACAACAATCTTTAATTACATGGAATTTGTGTTCATTACATACTTTAGTCTTAACAACTATGTTCTTAACATGGAAGGCCCATACAAGAGCATATATATACAAGTACTCAAAACATAAAGTAGCCATGTTCATGCATATATACAATCCTCCTAAAACAAGCAAGATGCATGGTCTAGTACTAGCTACTTATATATGTCTAGGTGCCACCAAATAGGAGAAATAAAAAACAAGTATGAAATCATACTTTAACTTTGCTTCGAGCTCAAGAAATCAGGCTTCAGGATCAAGCAACGGTCGAATCCTTTATCCCGTGGTTGGAAAGGATGAAAACAAGAGTGATAAGTACAAGAATGTACTTAGTGAGGTAGTAACTAGTTCTAACCAATTATTATATCAAATTAAGTGTCAGTTAGTCAAGAATGATCCTAGCTAAGGATTTCAAGGCATTCGAATAGCATAAGAAGAAAGAGACAATGAATCATAATTCATGCTTTATCCATTTCAAGTAATCAAGCTATTCATGGTCACATATCAAGTAGTCAAGCAATTCATGCTTACATAACAAGAAATCAAGCAATTTATGCTTACATGACAAGTAATCAAGCTATTCATGGTCATATATCAAGTAGTCAAGCAATTCATGCTTATATAACAAGACATCAAGCAATTCATGCTTACATGACAAATAATCAAGCTATTCATACTTATTAGCTCATTTATTATCTTTTAACACAATCCTTGGTTCATATTTTGTCTAGGTAATCGAGTCTCCAACCAACTGTCGCCACAAGATGTACCGTAGTACTGGTCAACCCTCCTACTGTCGCCAAAGACCACATACGTACCCTCCGACTGTCGCCAATTAGGGGCTTAGCCCTGGACCATAGTCCATCCTGACACAATGAGCTCTAGACTCCAAGGCATGCCATTCTACCTATTCAACTAGCAACCAAGGTTGTTTGATTATAATTCATTTATTCAAGGATTTCAAGCTTTTCAAGTTCAAGATCATGTGTCATTCAAGTGTACAAGTTCATGTCAAGCATTATCTTTTTCAAGAGTCATTTCGAGTATTGCATGGAAAGTTTATACATACATTAATCCCTTAGGCCAATAGAGCCATAACTCATCATTTCAAGTATTCATTGCATCATCTAAGCTAGCACTTCAAGCATTCGGTTTGAGCAAACGGTCACAATACCATGTCATACATACAAGCATCAATGTTACCACATATACATGCTAGCATTTGATTTATACAACAATTCAAGGATGTAGTCAAGTTTCATGTATTATCTTAATTCATACTTCCCTTATTAGGTCAAGATCATATTAAGTCCAATTTAAAAATACAAGAATTTAGACATGCATGCTTTGGTTAGGACCTAGTCCTAACCCTAGAATAAACTACACTCACAATACTCCCCAATCTAGCTAGTCTCGAAAGACTATTCCCTTTTGCTTGTCCCTTGAATGCTCGACTTTAGATCCTTCTCCAAAGTCCCCTCCTTGCTCTAGTAAATCACATAGATAGAACAAGGTCAAAACATGTAATCACAAAGTCATTCAACATGGCAGCAAGGTTAATACATTATATATACAAAAAAGATAGCATATTCATATACACACCTTAATGCACATTACCAAACTGCCTACATTCCATATTAAGGCAAAATAGGGCAGCAATTAAACTGTCCCAAAATTGTTTGCAAAACAGTTTACTATACTGTATACAAAATTGTATACAATTACCTAGACTGCTGCTACCAGGCAGCATGTACTCTGCTCACTTAAATATGCATAACTTTTATTCCGTACGTCAGAATTTCAATTAGTTTACATCGTTAGAAAGCTTACTTAGCCCTATTTCTAAACATATAGGCCTTAAATTTTAATCATTTGCCATTTAATACAGTTTTTGTCTTAAAGACAGACCTATTGCATTACTGGACAGTTTGCACTGTCCAGAGATTTTCATTTCCAAAATCCATTCTACAACCCAAAATTTAGTTATCTTTTTTCTCCTAATGAATTTAGACATGTTAAGGCACTGTCCATAAAATTTTCAGCCTTAAATTCCATTTATACAATTTATGGTGATTTTTTGAAGTTACTGTCCAGAACAAAGTATTCTGGGCAGATTACACTAGGTTAAGTTTTAGCCTCATATTCATTCAAGCAAAGATTCTAACATTATAATTCAACTTATATACTTATTTCTACAAGCTTAGATCAGTCCAATTCACCTAGCAATGTGATCAAAACAGGGCATCATATACAATTAAGCATGTTTACACATTTTTATTTAGCAAAACAGTCCCTAATCGAAACTAGTTTCAACCATGATCCCTATTCTCAATTTCCAGCAACCTATACACATCTCTTTAGCAATTTGATTAATAAAACTCACAATTTCAAGGACCATTAGAAGCTAACATCATTTAAACATGCATGACAATCATCCTATTCAAATTAGGCAACAAGAATATCACTAATTCAAGATTCAAGCATGTAATTGAAGTGAGGAATCAAACATTTACCTTCCTCAATGTGAATTCTTATTCAATTTAGTCCTAACCGTGGCTTAATCTCTCAAGGATTCCATTGATATCACTCAAGCTTTCTCTCTTCTCTCCCTTTCCTTCACATTCGGTTTTGGCCAAATGAGGAAGATGGAGTCTTCCTCTATAGTGGCCGATTGTTCAATGAGAGAAGGACATGTGTAAGGTCCACCAACCATTTTAATTCCACCATGCAATGCTTAAGTTTTGCCTAATATTCAAGATGGTCCTTTTAATTTTGGCACTATACTTGTTGGCTATAACATCTTAGTCCTTTAGTTTTTTGTTAGCTAATGTTCTTTCCTCTTTAATTTGATTAATCGGTTTAGGGAGCAATACAAACTAATCACTACAATTCGAGTATCATTCTTTTAATTTCCTCAATTAACTCCCAATTCTTTCAATTTGATTAGAACATAATTCAATTAGTCAATAGCTTAGATAGTGGTAACCTTCTTAAGCCCGGTTTAGGGTGTTACAATTCTCCCCTCCTTAAAATAAATTCACCCTCGAATTTACCTAAATCGAATAGGTGAGGATATTGCTTCCTCATGATTTCTTCAGATTCCCAAGTTGCCTCTTCTATCTTGTGATTTCTCCACAAGACCTTGACAAGAGGAACGATTTTGTTCTTGATCTTTCTAACTTCGTGTTCAAGAATCTGAATTGGTTCCTCTTCATATGACAAGTCAGGATTCAACTCTACTTCTTCAGGCTCAAGGACATGGGATGGATCAAACCTATATCTTTGAAGCATAGGCACGTGAAAGACATTATGAATCTTGTCAAATTCACTAGGAAGAGCTAATCGATAGGCCACTGGCCCTATCCTTTCAATGATTTCAAGCGGACCAATGAATCGGGGACTAAGCTTCCATTTTCTTCCAAACCGAAAGTCTCTCTTCCAAAGGGAGACTTTGAGGAAGACTTTGTCTCCAACATTGTATTGGATGTCTCTCCTTTTCAAGTCTCCATATTCTTTATGCCTATCAAAGACTGGTTTTAATCGATTGTGAATGATCTTCACTTGTTCTTCGGTTTCTCTGAGCAATTAAGGTTTCAATACTTTGTTTTTCCCAGTTCAGACTAGTACAAGGGAGTTCTACATTTCCTTCTGTATAGAGCTTCGAAGGGAGCCATATGTATAGATGCCTGGTAACTTTGTTGTAGGCAAACTCTACTAAGGGTAAAGATTTCTCCCAGTTCTTATGAAGTCTATAAAACAAGCACGTAGCTTGTCTTCAAGTACTTGGATGATTCTTTCAGATTGTCCATCTGATTGAGGATGGAAGGCCGTACTAAGGTGTACTTTATCTCCTAGAGCCTTCTGCAAGGAATTCCAGAATCGAGAAGCAAATCTAGTGTCATGATCAGAAATTATAGTTGTAGATACACCGTGTAATTGAATCACTTCATGGATGTATAGCTCGGCTAAGGTTTCCAAGCTCATGTTCATTTGAATAGGGATGAAATGAGTAGACTTTGTGAATCTATCAACAATCACCCATACATCATCATTCTTTCTTGGAGTGGAAGGAAGACCAGTAATGAAATCTATTGTAATCTGATCCCATTTCCACTGAGGGAATTTGATGGGTTGGAGCAGTCCAATGGGGACTTGATGCTCGGCTTTGACTCTTTGACAAGTTAGGCACTTTGAAACAAAGTCTGTGATAGCCGATTTCATGCTTGGCCACCAGTATAGTGGCTTTAGGTCCTTGTACATCTTAATCGATCCCGGGTGAATCGAGAAAGAGCTTTGGTGAGCTTCTTGCAGCATCTCTTGTTTTAGTTCCTCATTGTTAGGAACACATACTCTATCTTTGAAATAGAGGAGTCCATTCAACTTGAGTGAGAAGTCAGAATTAGACTCAAAGTGTAGCTTGGATACGATCTTCTGAAGATTTGGATCAATTTGTTGGAGTTCTTTGATTCTCGAGATTAGACTAGATTGAACTTGAAGTTCAGATAGAAATTTTTGTCCCTTGAATAAACGAAAATGAGCATTGATAGCCAATGAAGCTACAAAAGAATAAACAAGACCATTAAGGATGATTTTTGAATACTTACTTGCAAGATAAGAAAGGTTTAATTCGAATGGTTACTTGCAAGTCAAGAAAGAAACATTTTGAATGAATTATTCTAGGATTTAGATTTAAGGGTTTACCCAAGTATGGTCTGTGACTAAGGGCATCATCAACCACATTTGTTTTCCTCGGATGGTAGTTAATAACCAAATCGTAGTCTTTAAGTAACTCTAGCCATCTCATTTGCCTCAAATTCAAGTCTTTCTAAGTTAGGAGGTATTTGAGGCTCTTGTGGTCTGTGAACAAGTTGCATTTCTCCCCGTACAAGTAATATCTCCATATTTTGAGAGCAAACACGATGGCTACCAATTCTAGATCGTGTGTAGGGTAGTTTGACTCGTGTGGTTTTAGTTGCCTTGAGGCGTACAGCCTATCCCTAAGTGAGATGCATCACTATAAACAGTGTATTCCTTGCCCGATTCTAGTTGGATGAGAACCGGAGCATGACTCGAGGCTTGTTTAAGTTGATCGAAGCTTCGTTGTTGGTTCTCTGACCAAAAAAAATGGTGTGTCTTTACGGGTTAGCTTGGTTAGGCTTGCGATAATAGAGGAAAATTCTTTAACAAACCTTCGGTAATACCCGGCTAAACCAAGAAAGCTTATGACCTCACAAACATTCCTCAGAGGTCTCCGATCTAGAATAGACTGAATTTTCTTCGGGTCTACTTTAATTCATTCTACTGAGATGACATGGCCAAGGAATGATACTTCATTTAGCCAGAATTCGCATTTAGAGAACTTTGCAAACAATTGATATTCTCGGAGAGTTTGCAATACAATTCGAAGGTGTTATGAATGTTCTTCTTTATTCCGAGAATACATCAGGATGTCATCGATGAAGATGACCATGAACTTGTCGAGATAGGACTTGAATGCTCGATTCATGAGGTCCATAAAAATAGCCGGAGCATTCGTTAACCCGAATGGCATTACAAGGAATTTGAAGTGGCCATATCAAGTACGAAAGGCTATCTTGGGTACATATTCTTCTTTTACCTTCATTTGATAATATCCTGATCGAAGATCGATCTTTGAGAACACCGAAGCATTCTTGAGTTAATCGAAGAGATCTTCAATCCTTGGGAGATGATATCGATTCTTGATAGTAAGCTTTTTCAATTGTCTGTAGTCAATACAGAGTCTCATAGTCCCGTCTTTCTTCTTCACAAACAAGACTGGAGCACCCTAGGGAGACGATCTAGGCTAAATAAAGCCTTTGTCTTGTAGCTCTTGGAGTTGCTTCTTGAGTTCCTTCAACTCAACAGGTGTCATTCGATAGGGTGTGATGGACACCAGAGTTGTTCCAGGTTGAACTTCGATCCCGAACTCTACTTCTCTAGTTGGAGGGAGACTAGGGAGTTCCTCGGGAAAAACATCAATGAATTTAGTTGAATTCAAGTTCATCTTGTAATACTAGGTAAGTTGAATTCAAGTTCATCTTGTAAGACCATAGCAGCAAAGATTGAAGTCAGTTTCCTATCAATTAGGAGAATGGATTTCTTTCCTAAACCCTAGAGATAAAGTCTCATACTTTGGCAATCTACCCAGTCTTCATGCTTGCTTAACCAATCTAGTCCTAGCACTAGATCGAACTCACAAGTTGGCAATACATATAGATCAATAAGAAAGGGTATGTTTTGAATGGATAGGGGCAGCTTCTACAGATAAGTCTTATGTATGTAACCCCCTATTGGATTCGAGACTACTAGGCTTTGTTTTACAATTTTAGGCTTTAAGTTCAACTTTACAATCAAGGTTGAGCATACAAAAGAATGAGTGGATCCCGAGTCTATTAAAGCATAAACATGAGTCGAATTTAGCTTAACTATACCTGCTATGACATCGGGTGATTCTTCGTCTTCTTTTCCCTGAATTTGGTAGATTTGAGTAGGAGCCCGAGATTCCTGGTGAGTAGGGGCATCCGAATGGGGTCTCTTGTTCTTCCCTTGATTTTCGAACTAGGTTTGTCTAGGGCCTTTGTTTCAAGCAAAGAGAGTTGAGATAGCATTTGCAGGAGCTTGATTCGAAACCTTGTTAGGATTCTGAGAACAATCCCTGATATAGTGATCGGAGGCTCCACATAAGAAACATAGATTCTATTGAGTTCTACATTGGCTAGTGTGGTGTTTCTGGCAAAACTTACAAGTAGGATATTGAGCAGTTTTATCAAAATTCCCCGTACTATCAACAGAGATGATAAGGGCTGAAGGCTTGGATACCGATTGGGGTCTCGGTATGTAGTTGCTCTTCTGAACAAGAGTGTAATTTGAAGAGTGTTCTTTGGAGTATTTAAACTTCTTTGACTGCCAGTGAGGCTTGTCATCATTCTTGGATCGTTTGTCTTTCCAGAATCACCACTCTTGCGTTTCTCAAAGGCTTTCATCTTCACCTCGGTTGTAATAGCCCATTTCACCAAATTTTGGAAGTTAGTGATACCCAGGGTAGTGAATATTGGATTCAGTTCATCATTCAGTCTATCGATAAACATCTGACACTTGTCAGCATCAGTCTTGATGTATTCTGACTCGTACTTGCAATATTTGTAGAAATCGCTCACGTACTGTTTGATGGGTCGACCACCTTGCTTGAGGTACAAGGAACATTTTGGCGTTCGGCCAGGTATTGCTCACTAATATACTTCTTCTTAAATTCTTCGAGGAAGAATTTCTAAGTAATAGATTCAGCATGAGCAGTCAGGGTAGTGGTTTCCCCCAGCTCAGAGCTTCATCTGCCAACAAGGCTATGGCACATTCGAGTTTGTGTTTGTTAAAACAGGGTAATTGCTTGGTCAGGATTTGATTAGTGGCCTCTAACTAGTACTCAGCTACTTTAGGATTGGCTTCATTAGTGCTAGTAAAGGTATAGGCTTGGTGTTGAGCCAGCTTGTCAATCGAGGCTCTATTTGGAGTAGTAACAGGAGGAGGAATAGGATGGTCTCGTTTCAAAGTAGTTACATGATGATTGAACATCTTTTTCATACTTTGAAGGCATTCTTGTTGTACATGATATATAGCAAGAGCTTCCTGTTGAGCAGCAGCTTGGGCTCGAGGTTGAGCTTGTTGTTGTGGAGGATTCTGCTCCGCCATCACACTATCTCATTCATTTGAAGAGCCTACGAGACTTTTATCGTCCCGAGCAAGTCGTGTTTTAGACATTCTACGTTCAAAAAGAACAATTAGGAATTCGGTTTAGTTAAGCAAAGACACAAGCTATACAATACAAGTCTCCTAGGTGGCACAAGTATCCTATATGATGCAAGAGAGCCCGGTTTAGTCCTAGAACCGACTAAAAAGCACTAATACCAATAAATGTCACACCTCTACCCGGGTTAGTAGTAAACCGGTTTGGGAGCATTACCAAGCAAGAACGAGGCAAGGAAATGTGAACTCAACCCTAAAAGATGAGTTCCTTAACTAACAAGCAATAGGGCATTCTTAACTTATCAAGCAAGCAAGCAATGTGCCAATTCTTGCCATTCGGAATTTGCCATTTCAAATGTACATGTAACATCCATACCATTCAATCAAGTATACATTTATTCAGCAATCATACGAATAACATTGTTAAGCTAGGACGTGATTAATCCCTTCAATTACACATATATGCGCAACAACAATCTTTAAATCAATGGAATTTGTGTTCATTACATACTTTAGTCTTAACAACTATGTTCTTAACATGGAAGGCCCATAAAAGAGCATATATATACAAGTACTCAAAACAAAAAGTAGCCATGTTCATGCATATATGCAATCCTCACAAAACAAACAAGGTGCATGGTCTAGTCCTAGCTACATATATATGTCTAGGTGCCACCAACTAGGAGAAATACAAAACAAGTATGAAATCATACTTTAACTTTGCTTGTGCCTTGCTTCGAGCTCAAGAAATCAGGCTTCAGGATCAAGCAACGATCGAATCCTTTAACTTGTGGTTGAGAGGGATGAAAACATGAGTGATAAGTATAAGAATGTACTTAGTGAGGTAATAACTAGTTCTAACCAATTATTATATCAAATTAAGTGTCAATTAGTCAAGAATGATCCTAGCTAAGGATTTCAAGGCTTTCGAAAAGCATAAGAAGCAAGAGACAACGAATCATAATTCGTGCTTTATCCATTTCAGGTAATCAAGCTATTCATGGTCACATATCAAGTAGTCAAGCAATTCATGCTTACATAACAAGAAATCAAGAAATTCATGCTTACATGACAAGTAATCAAGCTATTCATGGTCATACATCAAGTAGTCGAGCAATTCATGCTTACATAACAAGACATCAAGCAATTCATGCTTACATGACAAGTAATCAAGCTATTCATACTTATTAGCTCATTTATTATCTTTTAACACAACCCTTGGTTCATAGTTTGTCTAGGTAAACGAGTCTCCAACCAACTGTCGCCACAAGATGTACCGTAGTTCTGGTCAACCCTCCTATTGTCGCCAAAGACCACATACGCGCCCTCCGTCTGTCGCCAATTAGGGGCCTTAGCCCTGGACCGTAGTCCATTCTGACACAATGAGCTCTAGACTCTAAGGCATGCCCTTCTACCTATTCAACTAGCAACCAAGGTTGTTTGATTATAATTCATTTATTCAATGATATCAAGTTTTTCAAGTTCAAGATCATGTATCATTCAAGTGTACAAGTTCATGTCAAGCATTATCGTTTTCAAGAGTCATTTTGAGTATTGCATGGCAAGTTTATACATGCATTATGCCCTTAGGCCAATAGAGCCATAACTCATCATTTCAAGTATTCATTGCATCATCTAAGCTAGCACTTCAAGCATTCGGTTTGAGCAATCGGTCACAATACCATGTCATACATACAAGCATCAATGTTACCACATATACATGCTAGCATTCGATTTATACAACAATTCAAGGATGTAGTCAAGTTTCATGTATTATCTTAATTCATACTTCCCTTATTAGTTCAAGATCATATTAAGTCCAATTTAAAAATACAAGAATTTAGACATGCATGCTTTGGTTAGGACCTAGTCCTAACCCTAGAATAAACTACACTCACAATACTCCCCAAGCTAGCTAGTCTCGAAAGACTATTCCCTTTTCCTTGTCCCTTGAATGCTCGACTTTAGATCCTTCTCCAAAGTCCCCTCCTTGCTCTAGTAAATCACATAGATAGATCAAGGTCAAAACATGTAATCACAAAGTCATTCAACATGGCAGCAAGGTTAATACATTATATATACAAAACAGATAGCACATTCATATACACACCTTAATGCACATTACCAAACTGCCTACATTCCATATTAAGGCAAAACATGGCAGCAATTAAATTGTCCCAAAATTGTTTGCAAAACAGTTTACTATACTCTATACAAAACTGTATACAATTACCTAGACTGCTGCTACCAGGCAGCATGTACTCTACTCACTTAAACATGCATAACTTTCATTCCGTATGTCGGAATTTCAATTAGTTTACACCGTTAGAAAGCTTACTTAGCCCTCTTTCTAAACATATAGGCATTACATTTTAATCATTTGCCATTTAATACAATTTTTGTCTTAAAGACATACATATAGCATTACTATACAGTTTGCATTGTCCAGAGATTTTCATTTCCAGAATCCAATTCTACAACCCAAAATTTAGTTCTGTTTTCTCCTAATGAATTTAGACATGTTAAAGGCATTGTCCATAAAATTTTCAGCCTTAAATTACATTTATACAATTTATAGTGATTTTTCGAAGTTACTATCCAGAATAGAGTATTCTGGGCAGATTACACTAGGTTAAGTTTTAGCCTCTTATTCATTCAAGCAAAGATTCTAAAATTATAATTCAACTTATATACTTATTTCTACAAGCTTAGATCAGTCCAATTCACCTAGCAATGTGATCAAAACAGGGCAGCATATACAATTAAGCATGTTTACACATTTTTATTTAGCAAAACAGTCCTTAATCAAAACTAGTTTCAACCATGATCCCTATTCTCAATTTCCAGCAACCCATACACATCTCTTTATTTTATTAATAACACTCACAATTTCAAGGACCATTAGAATCTAACATCATTTTAACATGCATAACAATCATCCTATTCAAATTAGGAAACAATAATATCACTAATTCAAGATTCAAGCATGTAACTGAACTGAGGAATCAAGCATTTACCTTCCTCAATGTGAATTCTTATTAAATTTAGTCCTAATCATGGATTAATCTCTCAAGGATTCCATGGATATCACTCAAGCTTTCTCTCTTCTCTCTCTTTCCTTGACATTCAGTTTTGGCCAAATGAGGAAGATGGAGTCTTCCTCTATAATGGCCGATTGTTCAAGGAGAGAAGGACATGTGTAAGGTCCACCAACCATTTTAATTCCACCATGCAATGCTTAAGTTTTGCCTAATATTCAAGATGGTCCTTTTAATTTCGGCACTATACTTGTTGGCTATAACATCTTAGTCCTTTAGTTATTTGTTAGCTAATGTTCTTTCCTCTTTAATTTGATTACTCGGTTTAGGGAGCAATACAAACTAATCACTACAATTCGAGTATCATTCTTTTAATTTCCTCAATTAACTCTCAATTCTTTCAATTTGATTAGCACATAATTCAATTAGTCAATAGCTTAGATAGTGGTAACCTTCCTAGGCCCGGTTTAGGGTGTTACATAATATCTCATAAAATTATAATTAAATAGTATCACGATAAAAATTATCAATAAAATAAATATAAGTGCAAGATTGTAATAGTAATCTAATTCTTCTTTCCTCTCACTTTTTTAGTGTACCAACTACCGAGCAATAGAGAGAGAAATTATTTTCTTTTTAGTTTTTCATCCTCCCAACCAACCACACCAAGAGAAAGAAAGAAAAAAAGTTCCATCATTCCACTTTTCAACCTCTTCAATTTTTATCATTTTTTTCTTTTCTCTCTGTCAAGTAAAGCCCTAGTCTTTGATGAGTAGAAATTGTCTACTCCTTTCCAATGCCTCTATTTATGTTTTATCATAGAAAACTAAGTTTAGGGTTTAGAATTAAGGTTTAAGGTCAAGGTTTTGGGTTAAAATTTAAGGAATTATGGATATGAGGTATTTTTTAAGACGTAGAGTTTAGGATTTAAAATTTAGAATTAAGACATAGGATTTGATTTTCTAGTGTTGAACCACAAAAAAGCACTAAAAAGAGACAAAAAGATTTTTGTTCATCTTTAATATCCTATATTTATGTAGGAAAAAACTTTGATACACAGGCCGTGTAAACTTTAGTTTACACGTGCCTTTTAGTTTTAGGGGTTAGGGTTTTATTTTAGGGTTTAAAGTTTAGGGGTTTAGGTTGTAAGGTTTAGGGTTTAAAGTTTAGGGTTTTAGAATTTAGGGTATAGGGTTTAATGTTTAGGGTTTAGTTTTTTAGGGTTAGGGTTAGGAATTTAAGATTTGAGTTTTTATAGTGTAAATACACATGCTTGTGTAAAATTAGTTTTACACAGCCTGTGTATCAAAGTTTTACCCATTTATGTAAGGGGTGTTTTATTAAGCTTTTGTGTGCTAATTTGGTTCTATATTAGATAAGGTCGCTACTTGTAGTGGTTTGATTATAACCGGTGTAAGTTATACCGTATTAATGTTAACATTGAATGATTTGAACTCAAAATTATTTGAATTAATAATTCAACATAGAATTTTTATTTTAAGTACTTATATTTATAATAAATTAATAATAAATATTAGATTAAATTATAAAATTTAGAAATAAATAGGAGTTGGCTCAAAAAAGAAATAAATTGGAGTCAATTTT
The DNA here is from genome assembly GCA_019671005.1 of Hibiscus mutabilis. NCBI lineage: Eukaryota > Viridiplantae > Streptophyta > Magnoliopsida > Malvales > Malvaceae > Hibiscus > Hibiscus mutabilis. The sequence continues at coordinate 65,732,830 of CM033718.1, read as the reverse complement.
AGGCTCAAATAGTCCTTTTAGGGACTAAATTGAACAAAAAGAAAACTTAAGATGGTTTATTAAATGTAATATTATTACTTAACTTAGTTTGTTTTTAACATTTAAATAAAATAATATTATCAATAATAATAAATATTAGACTAAATTATAAAGTTAAAAAATAAAAGAGGTCAATTTTAGGCACAGACAAGCTTTTTAGTGACTAAACTAAACAAAACGAAAATCCAAAAAACTTGACATGTCATTTACCCTTTCAATAAAATCAGACGGATTGACTTGGTCAAAGAGTAATTGACGTGCCACGATATTATTAATTGGAGGTTTTTTTAACAACTCTTTATTGGCAAGAGGTAAAATGAGTAACGGGTGAAAATGTTATGAGCACTCCTGACTCAAAAAACATTAGGTGCTAAGTTGAGAAATGGATAAATATTAAGTGTTAATTTGTATATTAAGATTTTTTAATAAAAAAACTTTAGGATGTATTGATAATAAAATATTATTTTATGTTTTCATATCATATTAGTTGAGATATATTTAAAGTTATCAAAATAAATGTTTGACTATTCTATTATAAAATAAATAAAATTGATAGTTACCAAAAATATATATTTGACTATTATTAATTGTAGAGTATATTGTTCTAATATACAATAAGGAAAAAATTTGATACACAAGTCGTGTAAATTATAATTTACATGTGTCTTTTAGTTTTAGTTTGGGGTTTGGGTTGTAGGGTTTAGAATTTAAGATAATATTTAGAATTTAGGGTATAGAGTTTAAGTTTAGGGTTTAGTTTTTTTAGGGTTAGTGTTAAGAATTTAAGATTTGAGTTTTATAGTATAAATATGCATGCTTGTGTAAAATTAGTTTTACACAGTTTGTGTATCAAAATTTTACCTATACAATAAATTCAATTATTTTAAAGAAAAAGTTTTGATACACAAGCTAGCTGTATAAACTTTAGTTTACACAAGCTTGTTAGATTTAGGGTTTAGAGTTTAAGTTTAAGATTTAAAGTTTAGGAGTTTATGTCAGAGGGTTTAGGGTTAATGTTTAGGGTTTAAGGTTAGGGTTTAGGTTTAATAATTTAGAATTTAGATTTTAAAGAAGGGTTGTGTAGTATTTTGTTTACACGGCTTTTGTATCTAAATATAACTCTTGTTTTAATATTTACATTAGATTATTTAATTTTTTATATTAACGTGTCAATTAAATATACATATTATTTATTGGATTTCCTTGTTATAAATAAAAATTATCTCGGCTTAGAAAAATATATATCATTTGTAAAAATTAGGGTGAGCATTCTATCGAGTCGATTCAAAAAAATTTAGTAAATCGAATTGAAGAATCATATTTTATGACTCAAACTTTATTTGAATTTTTTTCGTTTAAAGTCAAGTTTGTGAAATTTGAGTCAAGTTACCGAGTTTTGTACCAATTTAATTGTAATTATTTATAATGTTATAGTACATATTGATTCTAATTTAAGCAACTTTCACTAGTTATATAAGATACACACATGTGTGTGTATAAATATATATTTCTTTATATTCTCTTTTCACACGTGTGAGTAAGATTTGTAACGTTATTTAATAAAACAAGAGTAATTATACTATGCACTGGCGGTGGAAACATTTTGTTTCCACAAGCGCCCTAATTTTAAGGGTTAGGAATTTAGTTTAGGGTTCATAGTTTAAGTTTATGTGCTTAGAATTTAAGGATTGTGGCTTGAATTTAGAGTTTAGGGTTAAAATTTAGAGGTTATAGGTAAAAACTTCCCTACCATAATACCCTAAACCCTAACCTCTAAACCCTAAACCTTAAACCTAAACCCTAAATTCTAACCATGAACTCTAAATTCTAAACCCCTAAACCCCTAAATTATAAACCCTAAATAGATCTCTAACTCCTAAAATTAGGGTGCTTGTGGAAACAGAATATTTTTACCGTCAGTGCATCATATATTTTCCCACAAATATCATCTAAATTTTTAAAATACATTTATAATTCTATTTTTAAAGAAAGAATTTTTTAGGATAAAGTATTTATGCAAGTAAAAAGGAGTCAAAGAAATTAATAAAAAAAGAATTTACAAAGAAATATAGTTGAAGGACTAAATTGAATAAAATTCAAAGTTAGGGGAATAAATTTCAAAAATAATATTTTATAGTTAAAAATATGAATTAAAGTTACATAGATATTATATAGTGGTAGTGGAGTATGTGATTTAAATTTGGTCGAAATAGACTTAAATCAAAGGATGAATTGAAGAAATGAGAAAATCATACAAAGTTGAGGGACTAAATTGCAAAAAGAGGAAATTATGTTAAAAATATAGATTGAAGTTGAATAGGTATTCTACAGTGGTAGGAGCACGTGGTTCAAATTTGGTCAAAACGGACTTAAAATGAAAGAGGATTAAAGAAAAAAAGGAAAAAAAGACTAAATTACAAAACAATAAAATTTAAATTATTCGAATTGACAAAATCGGACTTGAAATTTACGAGAATTATTCGAATTGGCACAATAAAACAGAAAAAAAAAATCAATTTTTCGGCCCCTATTTGTCATAATTCTAACTATATGTATTTATGATTGCTCTCGGTAAACCAGCCATTGAAACTCTCCATCTACAAGCCCTAGCTAGCTAAAGAAACAAGGCCAAACGAATTGTATAAAAATTGCATCATGTTTTTTGTATTTATATATAGGCTTATATATCATATTAGTACCTAAAGTATACTAACTTTTTTTATTTTGGTACCTAAAGTATTTTTGAGTCAAAATAAGTACCTAAAGTATACTTTTTGGTTAATTAGGTACCTAAAGTATTTTTTCGTCAGAATAAGTACCTAAAGCATATTTTTTTGTCAAAATAAATACCTAAAGTATATTTTTCGTTAAAATAGGCACATGATGTATTTTTTAATTAGGGTAATTATTCTATACACAAGCGCTTGTAGAAACTTTTTTACATAAGGGCTTAGTTTTAGGGGTTAGGGACTCCGTTTAGAGTTTAAAGTTTAGGGGTTTAAGTGTAGTAGTTTTGAATTTAGGGGTTGTTGATAGAATTTTAGGTTTAGGGTTAAAATTTAGGGTTTATAGGTTAAAACCTAAATCCTTACTCGTATTATCCTAAACCCTAACCTTAAATCCTAAATTCTAACCATAAACCCTAAATTCTAAACTCATACACTAAAACCCCTAAATTATAAACCCTAAACCCTATAGTTGAGGCGCTTGTGGAAACAAAAAGTTTTCACCGCCAGTGTATAGGATAATAATCATTTTAATTAATGTCACATTACAATTTTTAGGAACCTATATAAAAAAATATGTATACTTTAAGTACCTATTTTGATTTAAAAAATACTTTAGATACTTATTTTGACAAAAATATATACTTTAGATACTTACTTTGACGAAAAAATACTTTAGGTACCTATTTTGACCAAAAATTATACTTTAGGTACCTAATTTAACCAAAAAGTATACTTTAGGTACTTATTTTGACCAAAAAATACTTTAGGTACCAAAATGAAAAAGTTTGTATACTTTAAATACTAATATGATATATAAGCCTTATATATATAACAGAGCAATATAAATCATTGTCCCTTTTTTGTATCTTATCTATGTTCTAATATTAAAATTTTAAGTTTAGAGTTAATATTTAAGGTTAGAATTTAGGGTTTAAGATTTAAGGTTTATAGCGTAAGGTTTTGTTTTTAGGGTTTATGATTTTAAATTTAAAATTTTGAAATTAGAATTAGAGTGTAAAATTTAGTTTTTTAGTGTTGGGCATAAATAGAGACATTTAAAAAAATTTGGATTTAGAGTTATGGCTTAGAGTTAGTATTTAAGAAATTTAGGGTATGATATGTTTATAAGGATTTAGAGTCTAAAATTTAAAATTTAGGATGAGAACTTAAAATTTATTTTTTTTTAATATTAAAAAATAATAAAAGCACCGAAAAGAAAAAAAATATTTTTTTTTTCTAACAGCCATAAATATCCACGCTGAAAAATGAAAGATACATACCAGATACCAGAATAAAGCTTACGTTAGAATATTGTCCTCTCATCTCTTGGCATCTTACCTTTTCGCTTCAAAGACGCAAGCACTGAAAGGAAGACTGGCCACTCAAGCTAGCTGGATTCTTCTTTTTTATTCTCTTGTAGCAAACAAGATTCATATTATACGCTTAATCGGCATATAAGTATGGAAAAACAACTTTAATAATTTTAAGCATGCTGTATCCAAAATCTAAATACTTCAGTACAGGTTCACGGTTCATAAAGTATAATTCTTTTAAGTTTGTGGTTATCCTTTTCAATAATGTCATTATCAAAGTTCGAATCTAAGTTTCTGTTTGAAAATGTAACATGTACACCGCAAGTCTGCACCAACACTTTTCTGGTAAAATAGACCAGTATTTGATACTCATCTCAGAATCCATACAAAATATCCCTTAACTATCCATAACACGTACAGTATTGAGTATACCAACAAGAATATAGTATAGAAGATAGGCATAATGCCAAAAAAATAGTTTTTAACGTTTGATTAAATAATTACTTTTTGCTATTATTGTTATTGTTGATGCAATTTATCTCTTAACGTTTTATTTTAGTCAAAATATGATCTCTCTACGTATAAAATTTAAAAATATTAGTCAACTAATAGTAAATGATTTGACAGAATGTTACGTTAGTCAAAAAATTATTTTATAAAATAATATGGGCAAAGTGATTATTCAATCGAAAACCAAAATATTTTATTGCATTAACATTCAAGACATTTTATATAAAATAATAGGGCCAAAGTGATTTGGCAGTTTTTGGCTTTATGCCTAGAAAATAAGTAGAAAAATTCAGCAAGGGAATCACAAGATGTTACAAACAGTTCTAACAAAACCAAGACATTTTATTGCATTAACATTCAAGATTCAACAAAGAACGTGAGGTGGAAGTTGCTGGAATTCCTAGTCTAGGAATCTCAGAAATCAACTAATCTTTACTCTGTTAAGATCTTGTTGGGGAAAAGATGTTTCAAAGCCATTGTCCAAAATTCTAAGCCTCTGGTAGCACTTCATAGCTTAAACCCCATTCGAAGCAAAGAAGAAATTCCTCTCCAAATTACCTATATATAATGCCCCTATGAGTCAGTCCAATATGTATCCAACAATAACCCATCAGTAAACTATCCATCTCTTTAACACAATGGAATTTTCATCAGGTTTTCATGCAAGGACCGATCCACAGATGTTCTCAACCTCGGGTGGCAAAGCGATGGGGAAGCTAATTGAGGCCACACATGAATCTGCTGGTTTCGAAATCAACATGAAACCGATTCTCGACATTGTCGAGGACATCTTTCAACGAGCAACCCCGGCTGCTCCGGTAACGATAGTTCGAGTTATATAGCCTTAACGTTTCTCTTCTATGTGTATAATATGTATAATGATTGGTACATTGCTTGCATAGGGAGTACTCAAGCCAGTGGATGATGCTACGGAGGAAAGAGCTCTGCCTTATTCTAACATTGATGAGTTTATGGACGTTTTATCGGTCACCATAAATCGAATTTCCTGCGAGGTTAGAGTATTATTGTCATCTTCTCTACTACTTCAAAGAAATCCAGTTTAAATCTGTTGATTAAGTTTTTGGTATTTTCTAATAATGGCAGATAACCTACCGGTTGTCGGTCGGGGAAGATGCACATTCGACGACTCTAGCAGTGGCTCAGATAGTGAAAGGTTACTCGTGGGATGCAAAGATTGTGCTAGCCTTGGCGGCATTTGCGATGACTTATGGTGAATTATTGCTGGTGATTCAGCTTTACGCCACTAATCCACTTGCCAAAGGGGTTGCACTACTCAAACAGTTGCCTGAAGTTCTTTCGCGGACCGACCTTTTGAAACCGAAATTCGACACGCTTGCCAATCTCATCCATGAAATGGTGGTGGTTGCCAAGTGCATTGTCGAATTCAAGGAGCTTCCGTCGAAGTACATTAGTCCCCAAGACCCAGAATTGTCATCCGCTAATGCTGATATCCCTTCGGCTGTTTACTGGACCATCCGGAGTACGGTGGTTTGCTCGTCACAAATTATGAACCTCATTAACATGGGGCATGAGTATGTCTTCGTGCCTCTTGTACAATTAGACTACGGATATATTATGCAGAGTGTTTCTGTTTCATATCTAATGATTTTTATATAATGTTTGATTGATTTTTCCCTTAGGTCCTTACCATCGTCTGCAGATTCATGGGAGTTGTCGAGTTTGACGCACAACATCAACAGCATATACAATGACCTTGTCGAGAAACTCAATCATTGTCGTAAACGCATAAGTAAGCCGTCCTTTCACAATATTACACATGAAATTATACGGATCATGCCGTTAATTGATATCAGCAAACGTTTGTTAACTCGATGCAGGTGAGCGAAAGGACGTTGAAGCATTTCAAACGTTGGTCCGCCTCTTTGATGCAACACATATCGACAATATAAAGATTCTTAAGGCTCTGATTTACGCCAAGGACGACCAGCCGCCACTTTGGGATGGAACTACCAAGAGAAGGGTAAGCATAACTGCATAACCGAACTAAGTATAACTGTATTAGTACACTCAAGTTATTTTAAACAATGTGCCTTTGATCACTTGTAACAAATTACAGGTTAACATTGAATTGCTGAGGCGAAAGAGTGTGCTATTACTCATTTCGGACCTTGAGATCCCAGACAAAGAGCTTCTTATTCTCGAACAAATTTATAACGACTCGCGAGGGCAAACGAGAGTCGAGAGTCAGTATGATGTGATTTGGATCCCGATCGTCGATAGGTCCACTCCGTTTGATGACATGAAGAGGAAGCAATTCGAGTCTATACAAGCGACGATGCCATGGTACTCGGTTGTCCACCCTTCCATGATCCAGCCGGCGGTGATTAGGTACATCAAAGAGGTATGGGGGTTTAGCAAGAGGCCTTTGCTAGTGGCGTTGGACCCTCAAGGCAAAGTCGTGAACAATAATGCGATGCATATGATGTTCATTTGGGGAAGCTCGGCATACCCTTTCACCAAGCTCAGGGAAGAAGCTCTGTGGAAAGAAGAAACATGGAGGATTGAACTCTTAGCAGATTCCATTGACCCCAACATTATCAATTGGGCAAGTCCTTTTAGAAAACCCTGTTTGAATTTGATTGAAATGTATAAAAAATCCATGTTTTAATGCTGTGACTTGTGAGTAATTATGTTTGCTATAAATTGCAGATAACAGAAGGGAAAGTCATTTGCTTGTATGGTGGAGAGGACATGGATTGGATCCGGAAATTCACGACAACTGCAAAAGCCGTCGCGAGAGAAGCCAACATCGAATTGGAGATGCTCTACCTGGGAAAAAGCAACCCAAGAGAGAGAGTTCGAAGAAACATGACCACGATCGAGTTAGAAAATATCAGCCATACATTGCCAGACATTTCGCTGATATGGTTCTTTTGGGCACGGCTCGAAAGCATGTGGCACTCGAGAGCTCAGCATGGCATGACCGTCCAAAATGACTTAATTATGCAAGAGATTTTGACATTGCTCGGCTTCGATGGAAGCGATAAAGGGTGGGCCGTGATAAGCAGGGGAGCCTATGAAATGACAAGAGCTAAGGCGGACAATGCTTTGAAAAGCCTTGAAGAGTACGCGGCGTGGGCAACGGCGTCGGTAGAGAAAGGTTTTGTTCCGGCACTGAATGATTACATCAAAAGTCTTCAAACCGAGCACCATTGCAACCGCCTGATACTTCCGGGGATTAGTGCTGCTGCAATTGGAAGCATTAATGAGAGGGTTTTTTGCGTCGACTGCGGCAAGCCGATGGAGGTACTCCTAATGTTACGCTGCTGCACCGAGTAATGTTTAAGCCATCGCCGGTGGACTGTGCTCATTGGAGTCATTATGGAGTTGCCGTTAATAACTACATAAGATAAGCGGCTTTGCTTGATGCTATTGTTAGGCTGGTGAATAAAATGTTGTGAACTTTGTTAAGGAATTCCTATGTATTTACGCATGCGAACTGTAGTAAAGTTAACCTTTTCCGGATTAGATCTTATTCTCCCATGATTAAATAAAGGAAAAAAATTTGATACACAGGCCGTGTAAACTTTAGTTTACACGTGTCTTTTAGTTTTAAGGGTTAGGGTTTTAGTTTAGGGTTTAAGGTTGTAGGGTTTAGAATTTAAGGTTAGTGTTTAGAATTTAGAGTTTAGGGTTTAGAGTGTGGGTTTAGTTTTTTAGGGTTAGGGTTAGAAATTTAGGATTTGAGTTTTTATAGTGTAAATACATAAACTTGTGTAAAATTAATTTTACACGGCTTGTGTATCAAAGTTTTACTCATAAATAAATTCTACCATCATTTCCTTTTCTCTTTGTTTGAGATAAATATAGTTTCTTATGTTTTCTATTTTATAAGAAAATAAAAATGATATATGTTTATCGAAACCAAACGGATCTATATATATGGGTTAGGATCTATTTACATGGTGTAAAACTCAATTACTTTTACATTTTTTTAAACAGTTGGATGATGGTAATTAATGGCTAAGATTTTTTTTTCAAGTGATAATATTCACATTTTTTACTGTTAATCTCATCCATCCATTTTACTCATCCAATGGCCATGGATTAGTGTAAAACTAAATGAGTTTTATACCATATAACTAGATCTCATCCCATATATATATATATATATATATATATATATATATTTGTTTGACAACTAGTTGATGGTAAATTATATTAGCTTATTCAACTAGTTGATTGTATAAGAGTGGTTAATAAAATTAACTGACAGATAATATTTATTTTTTATTTTTTGAATAGTCTAAAGGTGATTAAAAGGTAGTATTTGTTCATAGATATTCTTAACCCTTTGACATGCACACACACCTTGCAGACATTGCGATTAAACTCGGGTCTCCTAGGATGAACATCATCCGATTTTTCATTGAGACCACTTGTTGGGTTCATAGTTGTTTATTTATTTTAAGAAACAAAACGTCGTATAATGACATGATTATAGTCAATATAATTTTATTAATTATTAAATTTAAATGATTTTTGAAACATATGTATTATTATCATCTATTTGAAGGAGGACAATTACTTCAAAAGTACACGTGAGTTATTCAAATTTAAGAAATTTAAAGAATCCTCAATGTAATTTTCCAGGACAAGAAAGTCTTTACAATTTTTATATTTAATCGTCAAAACGCTACTCTCAGCATTTTTTTCAATTAGGAACAACGTTTTCAATTTTAAATGGTTTACCTCAATTCGTTGTTACACTCTTTTGTTTACCAAACAACTAAATTAACGAATTTGAGTTATCTCTCTTTTAAAAATAATTCAATTTTTTAATTTTATCTCAAAACTTTTTCATCAAACATGTCTTTATTTTATATAAAAATAATTTATACAAATCAATTAAACTAAATTCTGAATTTCACTGCATCACTAATAACTATTATATCATGATTTCTTTGGAGGTATAAACAAGAATTGAGGCAAACAAGTAGCTACTAGCTAGTATAAGAATGGCATACAAATCTAAAATGGGGTAATACTAATGATAAACCCATACCGGATTTCATATTATAAACTCATACCGAACACCAAACTACAAAAATTTAAAATTTAATCACCCAAATATTTAATTGGACCTATTTTGACCATCAGCCGTTAAAACCTAACGGGGTAACGTGGCTGTTAATAAAAATTTATATAACTACACATTTAGTCTATGTTAGATACTTATTCTATAAATTTAATCATAATTTTAATTTAATTAAATATAAAACAACCCTACCTTCTCTCTTTTTTCTCTTCCTCTTCTTCTTCCTACTTTCGATTCCGCGTACAAATTGAAGCTCTTATAATGTAAATGGAATAGTGAGAGAAAAAAATGTCAAGTCAGTAGTCAGTAGTCAGTAGTCAGTAGTCAGTAGACACCACTGTCTCCAAACTTACAAATGAAATAGTGAAAGAACTACATGACCAGCCATAACACACATGAACTACCTTGTACAGGTCCGTGTTTCGAGTCTCAGCTTCAATTAGTTCTTCCTTCAGCTGGAGAGACTGCAATTTCTCCTTGTTGAAGGATGATTCTAGTTCTTCCTTCTCTGCCTTGGGCGTAGCTATAATGCGCTCACTAATCTCCTTGCCTTTGGATTTCTGCATATACTGTAAACTTAAGAGGAAAAAACAAATTGACAATCTGAACACCTTAAAACTTCGATACTTCTTAATTCTTAAATTATTAATGGTCAAAAAGTTACTGCTTGCAGAATAAATGAGCAAATAAATTGTAGATAAGCTAGCTATTTGCTATAAGTTTCAAAATGTCGGAACAATGATAATAGTTTTATTCAAAAGAAGAGTACATTTCTGATATTGTGTATGGAAATGATGAAGTATACTAGATCAACCATATCATATATATGCAAAGGCGTTATAGGTACACATTGTATTGAATATTGAATGAAGTATCAAAATATTACATACCATGGGCTCCGAGTCAGTGTCATCCACAACAATTTCTCGTATTTTTCCTTTTTGACCAACTTCAAGCTCAGACTCCAAATCTCTGGTAGAATTTGTGGCATTATGCACAACAAAAACATCGTCGGGAACAAGGGCCTTCATTATCTTTGATTGCAAAGTTGACTTATAACTGGGCTTGAGAACATTAACCTGAAAGCAAAATGAAAAAAAAAATGAACAAAAGGAAATAAAATGACCAACTTCTTCATAAAGTGGCTAAACTCTCTAGCTCATTGTTGTAACGCCCATTATATCTTCCAAAAGATATATTAACCTGGCTGGTTACTTGTAGTTTGAAATCGGAAGAAGGAGGAGGATGAGAAGGAAAAGGTAGGGTTGTTCTGTATTTAATTAAATTAAAATTAAGATCAAATGGATAGAATAGGTAACTAATATGGACTAAATGTGTAGTTATACAAATTTTTATTAACAGCCATGTCACTCCTTTGTTAGGTTTTAACGGCTGGTGGTCAAAATAGGTCCAATTATATAGTTGAATGGTCGAATTTTGAATTTTGTAGTTCGATGGTCAAAATAGGTCAGACCCAATAATTAGGAGGTCACCCTAGTAGTTTACCCTAAAAAAATTAATATCTTTGACGGTCAATAATTTTTTTCGTTAATAGTTGATTTCCTTTGTTATCAAGCGTCCCTTTTTAGCTTTCTTTATGATTGTTCCTCTAACTGTTACAATAAGACTTATTTCTCCGACTATTATAGTTTAAGATAAAATGCTTTTTTCTTAAAGATGAAATATTGATTCTCTTTATTAGTTTGATCGCGAAGACTTCGGTGGAGGTATCTATAAGCAAAAACGCAGCTAAGAAATCGAAATTCATAAATACCTCTAACTATTGTCAAAACCGTATGCCAAATTGAGATGTGGTTGCACCACCGTCGAACACTTGAAACCACTATAACACTACCTCGAACCATGCACCGTCAAATATAGTGAATTCGACTACACAAAAACTAAAATGCTAAAGCCTTCTAAGCACTCAGAGAACCTCTCTAGATGGAATATTTTATACAAAATGAGTTGCTTGTGTTTTCTGTGTTTAGGGACCTTGACTAATAGGGTATTTATCGTGTTTGTTCACCTAAAAAAACCAACGATTGATGGCATCTTCCTAAGTCCACCATCATTGCCAAATGTGAACATGGGAAGTTGGGTAGCACAAATGCGTGGAAAATGCATGTAACGGAAGGATGCATGATCGTCGGTTTTTCCTTAACCACGAACCATATCATGCAATTTCAACATTCCCATTCTTGGTTCGTATTACCTATAAGTATTTAGATTCGAAACATAATGCATGAATCATGGCGACATTTTCTCTTATAATTTGAGTAGTATCTTCCATGTATCACAATACATCAAGTCTCAATGCTTTAGCCTAAATACTTAATGAATAAACCCAATGTTTATTCTAGGTCTAAACTTTAGTGATATTTCTCGAAACAATTAACTTAAAGTGTACCCAACAGATATGAGAAATATTAAATTTTATTAGAGTTTCAATAGAATCGTTCTTACAACAAAATTTTACAAAGTGGGAACAAGTCCCATAGTGACAACATGATCCTTATATTTATGTAGGGCCATGCCCTTATTCAAAGGATCAACTAACATATGTTTAATGTTAATATGCTCAATGTCACTTTCTTTTCTTTAACACGTTCCCTTATGGCTAGATACTTAATGTCGATGTGTTTACTTCTTCTGTTTTTGTTGTTCTTAGCTATAAAGACATAATCTAAATTATCACAATATATCCTTAATGGCCTAGAAATTGAATCCACAAATCTAAGCCCAGAAATGTAACTCTTTAATCATACTCCATGTGAGGTAGCCTCAAAACACGAAACGAACTCAGACTCCTTAGTGGAAGTAGCAGTTAAGGTCTGCTTGACGCTCCTCCAAGATATAGCTTTGTCGGTAAACATAAATATGTAACCTGATGCTGATTTATGTGAATCAACACATCCAGCAATGTCCGAATCGCAGTAGCCAATCACCTCCAAATGGTCAAATTGTTTGTACGTAAGCATGTATTCCTTTGTCCCTTTGAGATATCTCAAAACCTTCTTTGCAGCTTTCCAATGGTCCATACCCGGATTACTCTGATATCTTCCCAACATCCCAACAACAAATGCAATGTCAGGTCTTATACAGACTTGAGCATACATCATGCTTCCAACAGCAAAAGCATAAGGAATGTTTTTTATTTGCTTCCTCTCAAATTCGTTCTTTGGGCATTGGTTCAGATTGAACTTATCACCCTTCACGATAGGAGCAACACTAGGTGAACAATCTTTCATCTGAAATCTTTCTAAAACTTTGTTGATATATGTTTCTTGAGATAGACCTAAAACACCTTTATATCTATCATGATGAATCTTAATGTCAATGACATAAGATGCATCAACCATATTTTTCATATCAAAATTCTTAAAAATGAATTGTTTCACCTCATGTAGCATACCCCTGTCATTTGTTGCAAGTAAAATGCCATCCACATATAGAATAAGGAAACAAATTTTACTCCTTCTAACCTTCTGGTATATACATTGATCCATAATATTCTCAACAAAACCAAATGAAGAGATAACCCCATGGAATTTTAAATACCACTGATGATAGGCTTGTTTCAATCCATATATAGATTTCTTTAACTTACAAACCAAATTTTTACCATCACTAGAGGAAAATCCTTCAAGTTGTTTCATATATACCTCTCCATCTAGGTCATCATTAAGAAAGGCAGTTTTCACATCCATTTGTTGTAACTTAAGGTCAAATTGAGCTACTAATGCTAACACAATGCATAAAGAATCTTTCTTAAATACTGGACTAAAAGTCTCAATGTAATCGATTCTTTCTCCCTAAGTAAATCCTTTAGCAATGAGTTTTACTTTATATTTTTCTATATTGTCTTTTGAGTCTCTTTTTGTTTTGAAGACCCATTTACATCCAATGGCTTTTGCACCATCAGGCAATCGTACAAGATCCCAAACTTCATTACTTTTCATAGAATTTATCTCATCCTTCATAGCATCATACCATAATGTTGATTCATTGCAGCGCATGGCTTATGAAAATGACTCAGGGTCATTTTTAGCTCCAATATTATAGTTAGATTCTTGTAAATACACAAAATAATCACTAGAAATTGATGATTTTCTTTCTCTAGTAGATCTTCTTAATGTTAAATCAACATTTTCTTGTAGATTATGTTGTTCAACTGGTTGTTCAATAATTTTTGGATTTTCTTGAACAACTTGATCTACTTGAGTACTTTCAGCAGGTTGTGGAACTTCATTAATTGGTTGTTCAACACCCAGTTGAGCTTGAGGGGTGTTATATATGATAACCAATCTCTCGCTTAAAGTGGATGGTTGATCTACGGGTATTAAATCCCGAGACAAATCACTCCCACTGGTTGAGTCATTCTCAATAAATTTTGCATTTCTTGATTCCACAATTCTAGTGTTGTTAGATGGACAATAGAATCTGTAACTGTTGGACTTTTCAGCATATCTAATGAAATACCCACTAATAGTTCTTAGGCCTAGTTTGTTCTCTTGTGGGTTATAAATTCTCACTTCAAACGGACATCCTCATGCACGTATATGTCATAAACTCAGTTTCCAACCTTTGAATAACTCAAAAGGTGTCTTTGAGACAACCTTGGTTGGAACCCAATTTAATATATACACAGCCGTCTTGAGAGCTTCAACCCATAAAGACTTAGGTAGCTTAGAGCTACCAATCATACTTCGCACCATATCCATTAAAGTTCGGTTTCTTCTTTCCGCAACACCATTTTGATCAGGAGAGCCTGGCATGGTGTATTGGGCAACTATATCGTTGTCTTGAAGAAACTTCACAAATGGACCAGGTTCTTGTCCATCCTCAGTGTATCTACCATAATACTCACCACCTCTATCAGTTCTCACGATCTTTATTTGCTTACCACATTGTTTCTCTACTTCAGCCTTGAGAACCATAAAGGCTTCTAATGCTTCACTTTTATGATGAAGCATGTGGTGATACATGAACCGTGAGTAATCATCTATGAAAGTGATGAAGTATTACTGACCTTGCACATCCATATATGGGCAACAGATATTAGAATGGGTGATTTCTAATATGGTCGAACTCCTCTTGGAACCTTTCTTTGACTTGTTAGTCTGCTTGCCCTTTGCTTCGTAATTGGTGCAAGTGTACATGTCGCAAGTTATAGTATAGTATAGATATCGTCTCCACAGGGATTGGTGCTACTTCGAGAATCTAACTTCTCGCACTGAAAGTAAAAACACAAGTAGGTGATTGTAGGAGTTCTAATTAACAAGTAAAATAAAAGAGCAATTAAAAAAGAGAAAGATGCAATCGAATAAGAGAGAGTAGGTCAGGTTATCATGAGTTGTGGCGTGATAGTTGAATGGACCGTCGTGATAATTAAGTGCTAGAGTAGCTCTATTGCTCTTCAATTGAATCCAGTCGGATTGCCTGGGCAATTCTGCGATTGTCTGCGCAGTTGGGAATGAAGCGATTGCCTAGGCAATTGGGCGACAACCTTCAAAGTTCGACGAAGCGTTCTTCAATGATTTCTCATTATACCTAACTCGAAACACTGTGCATACCTTGATAATACATCCCTGCGTGAACCAAGGGTGGACAACAACCTATCTTGCGCTCCTTTTAGCCGTTGAAATTCGCAACTTATCCCTAAGTCGAATTAGTCTTCACCATCGATTGATTGAATAAAGACCATGCTCATTCATTTCTTGAATCTAACTCTCTCGATATTAGATAAATGGATGAATTCATGAGATCCTCTCTCAATTCACTCGTAAAATTAAGAACCAAGAATGAACAAACTTTGAATTTGAAATTGCAAACTCAAATACCTAAACAAATCTAATTGTTCTCACAACCACAAAAACACAAAAAACCAAGCCAAATAAAATTAGTTCATGGTCGGGTGCAAAATAACTACAAAAATAAAATCCCTAAACATGAATCTAATAGAAGCAAAAAAAGAAGAAAAAATTGAAACAGCCCCCAATTTGCTCTCTCTAATCGCACATCCCTTGTAGTTGGAAGCTAGGGCTTTATATAGGAGATGGCTATGTCAAAGTCTTTCTTGAGGAAGAAGTTAAGTTGGAATTAAATACAATAAAAGAAATAAATCTCTTTTATTATTATATTTTTATTCCTCCAAAAACTTCTACTAAAACTCTTGGAATTTAATCTCTCTTTGATCTCCAAGAACTCTTCAATAATTGGAGTCTTTATCTCCATCAAACTTCTCTTGTAAATCTGAATTTTGGGAGAATTATCCCTTGAATTTCAATTATCATCCACAGCTGGGCAGATTTATCTCAAATTTCCTGGGCAACTAGTTGGGCAAATCCTTCTTTATTCTCCTGAATTGCCACGACAATTTGCACTTTGCCACAGCAATCCTAACCTGCACAAAATAAAGCACCAAAACAACGACTTTTCCATGAAAAACCAACAAAATGTAATACCAAGCTCATGAATCAAGGAAACTAGGAAATGATGCATGAATGCCTATTAATGCAACTAAAATGAGCCTAAGTTTAACAATAATATGAGTAAAAAGGGTAAGAAAAATAGTACTTTTACACACTTATCACACCCCCAAACTCGAACTATTGCTTGTCCTCAAGCAATGCAAAACTAACAATTACTTGCCAAGACTTTAATTATCAAAGACATGCTTCAAACTTGAATTCAAACCTCAGAACCGTGGCACAAAGTATGAGCACCTTTTAACTTTTAGGATAGCACAAAAATTACCCGGAACCAAACTATAATGCTCGTGACAATGTGTGTGCGTAGTTGTGTACAATTTGATTTTCAAGATTCTATGTGAACAGTAGGCTTTTATCAATTTTATTACCGGGGTATTTATTCATCTTTTTACTAGAGCCAATTTTGGACACCTCTAGTAAAGCAAGTAATTTCTTATTTTAATTTTTTGTCGACTAGAGCTAATTTCGGGCACCTCTAGCGATATTTTTAATGTGCAACTACTAGATCCGGTTTCGGGCACCTCTAGCAAGAAATTAACTTTCAATTTTCAATTTAAATTTACCCAAATTTTAAGCAACCTAAGTTCACTAAGTTTCTTTCAATCAACAAGCCACAACCGTGTTCATAATATTTAGCATCATAGTGAAATTTTAAGTTCTTTTCATCCAATCCTAAAATTTAAAGGTTCTTTCAATTAAGTGCATTCGCAAAAATTCATCATTGGGTATTCAACAAGTCTTAAGCAATCAAATCCAATCAAAGGCATGGCAAGTAACATATGCAATCTATATGCGATTACTAAAAATGAATGCAACTAATCATGAAACTAACTAGAAACAAACACCCCCAAACTCAAAAGAAGCATTTTCCTCAATGCATGCAAAAATTAAAATAAAATGTAAATGAGTTAGTCGGAAAGGTCGTGACCTTGAATGATGTGTTTCCTTCGTGCCAATTGCTTGGTACGTTTGCCGACTTATGGTGGTTGTTGGCGTGTGGCTGGTCGTGCCTCTTGAACCTTTATCTCCAATACCTTGTCGCTTTGTGCATCCTCCTTTGCGGCCTCGTCGATGTTAGAAGCTTTGCGCTTCAACTTTCATTGCTTGGCAGGGGGTGACTTCATTGGTGCAGAAACTTTATGTGCAACAGTTGTCGCAGCATCTTCAGTTGCCAGGGCAAGTAGTCCGACAGGAAAAACTGGGAAGAGAATGGTGTTATCGGGATAGTTCTCTAATTTGACTCGCATGATGGCCACATCGCGATCCTTTATATACCTCATAAAAAGCGATTGTCGGGCCTTGTAATCACTCATTTTTGTCCGGGTTTTTAGTATTTTTCGTATTGTTGTAATAATATTATTATTAATATAAAAAAATAAAAAAATAAAAAAATAATAATTAAAGTGTAAAAAAAGAGGGGTGAGGGAAGCTCGACGTCAACCCCCAACCACCCCAATTGCCTATATAAAGGCATGGGGGTGGGGGAAGCAAGAATGGAATCGGCAGTGGCTTTGGCCAAATAAGGGAGCTTAGGCTCCCAGCTAACCTAGGACCGAGACAGTGTCCTCGGTCCTAACCGGTTCGATCGGGGTCCTAGTTATTTTTTGGAGAGGTCGTGGTAGATCTCGGTGGGGTTCGGTTATGGTTCGTCATTCGAACTCCTAGTTAGGTATATTTTTTTCCTTTTTATTTATGTTGTAATTTTTATGATTTAATGAAGTAGTAGTTAATTTAAAATTGTGTTTTTAGTTTGTATGTTTATTTATGTTTTAGATTAGTATTTATTATGTTTTAAATTTATGTTTTATATTTTATTTATGTTAGATTTATTTTTATTTATGAGTTAGATTAATATTTATGTAGGCATGTTTTAGATTAGTATTTTATTTTTATTTAGGTGATAAATTAATAGTTATGTATGTATATTTTAGATTGGCATTTTATTTATGTCATATTAGTATTTTATTATGTTAGTATTTATTTATATTTTTATCACAATGTATTTATTTATATTTGCCATTTTTAAGTTTGCATTTCGGATATAAATTGTCAATGCGGTGCCCTTTTATTCGAGCGTAAACGGGGCCAGTATCAGGCGTAGTGATAGTGGTTGGGCGTTTACTCTCGGATAAAGGGGCCTTTAAAATTTACTCGCACATATAAACAAATTTTAATTTAATCGTCACTTTAATCCGGAAAGTCTAATATTAATAAAGCGGTAATTATTAAAGTACCAATTTTGGGCGGTGTGGGGGTGCTAATCCTTCCCCATCCGTAACCGACTCCCGAACCCGACATTTTGAAATCTCTGGTTTTTACGGTGTCCGGTCCACCTTGAGTGGCCGGTGGCGACTCCATTTTTAAATAAAATATGGTTTTTCTAAAACCCCGCGGAAGGCTTCATTTTCAAAATAAAACAAAAACAACATTTTTTTAGCGAGAGGGACATCGCTACAGATGGCGACTCCGCTGGGGACATTTTTTTTTCAAAAACAAATGAGAGTCGAGCTTTTTTCAAATAATTACCGCTTTATTAATATCGGAAATTCCAGATTAAAGTGACTATTAAACTAATATTCGTTTATAATTGCGCGTTTATTTTGACGCATTTAAAATATAGCATATAAACCCATTTTTTAAGTGGAGGGAAAACGCTAATGCTTTCGTGGAGATATCGTTCTCCCGTGTAGGCCTAGCAAGTACCTTCGGGGCTCGAGTACCTTATGCTTTCGTAAGGATATCGTTCCTCCGTGCAGGCATAAGCGAATGGGTACTCCTGAATTGAACCCGGTTGAAAGGAGCCTATAATGGGTGATGATCGGGGCCTTGCTACTTTTAGTAGAGGACAGCGAAGACAATTCGGGTACCTCTTAGCACCAAAACTGCATATAGTAAGCTATAGGAGCCAACCCTTTAGAGCCATGTGAAACTCTGCCCGGTTAGTGGCCACCCTATTTAGGCGCTGGTGCCTTATTTATGTACAGTTTTTATTACTCTATTTTTGTTATATTTATCATTTGTTTTATTTAATCGTTTTCTTTGGTGCTAACTCGTTTCATTTTATTCTCATCGCATTGATTTCACCTGCATCATTGCACAATATCATCGCAATCTTGATTTTGCATTGCATCAATTTAGGACACATTTTACATGCATATACATTCATTTTCAGAATAATAAAATTGGTCATCGGGTTGCCCCATTAAATACAACGAAGTTGGTCGATCTAGCACCTTATAGAACCTCTACAAGAGCCTGATCTTGGGGCATGTCCAAAAGTACCCTCCACATCTTTTACAAACATTATGCATCTAACAAGGTCCCAATCCATGGGCATTCTTTGCCAAGGTCCAGCCTTCATTGCTGAGTCAAACCCTTGCACCCCTGAAATGTCTACATTGACCACCGTCTGTAAAACTACACCCAATCCAAAAAATAATGAGCTACCATGAACCAACACAATTTATAAACCCAACCTAGGGGGTAACAGAATTCACACTAAAAGTATCAAATTCAAGAGCAGTTTCAGACGATGGCATAGGAACGAATAAAATGTTGGGGCATGCACCCAGATGACTGATCAAACCCAAGAAGAGGTTAGGGCACCGTCATATGCAAAAGACCAAGATCCTGATAGTACCCGTGAGGAGTCAGGGGCATCCCATTGAGGGCAAGAAAAATCATATCACATTTATGCATTTAGTTGCATTCATCTTGCATTAAATCATTTTGCATACGTCACACATCTATGTCCAGTGCATACACTAAAGTCACCTTGCATTTAGGATAGACACATGCATTTAGGCCTAAAATTCATGCATTTTTGCTTGTACATACAAACAGGCTCGAAATAAACCAAAGAACCTCAGCCATTGGGGCAACAACACAACTGCCAACCTCTAGTCTTAAAGGAGGCCAAACACAAAGAGGATGCTGAAACATCAATAAAAGGTAACAGTGGCAAATTTTGTGAACATTTACTGATTAATGTTTTTTTCCATTTTAGGTCATACCTCTCCGCCAGTAGAGCAGCAGAGGTAGCCTTTTTTAGATCTTGCCTTCGTCATTGTTGATAGACCAACAATTTCCAGATTTTACTTTACCGCTGATGGTGCAACAGTATAGACATCCTGAAGATCTCGTTTCTCCGTTGATGGTGCAACATGTCCGAACCTTTCCCAAGCAGATCGAATTTCTATTCAGGTCTTGTTTCTCCGTTGATGGTGCAACCAGACCTAATTTTTTTCTCGAGTCTTACTTCTTTGTATAGTTCAAGAAAAAAGAAAAATTATCAAAAAAATAGAGTTGAAAAAAAATAGAAAAAAATCAAAAAAATCAAAAGTTGAAAAAAATCAAATATCAAAAAAAATGAATGAAAATTCAAAAGAAAATTTATCAACTTTCATCGCCCGATCTAGTCTCTCCGCTGATGAAGTGGCTAGGTATAAGCTATCGTCATCCTCTGATCCTGCTCTCCGCTAATGGTGTAGCCAGTTCCAGGTCGTCATTATCAAATCTTGCTCTCCGCTAATGGAGTTGCTAGGTCCAAGCTGTAGTCGTACTTTGATCCTGCTCTCCGCTGATGGTGTAGCCGGTTTCAGGTCGTCATTATCCTAACCAGTCCTCCGCTGATGGAGTGGCCGGGTCCAAGTTCTCGTCGCCCTCAGATCCTACTCTCCGCTGATGGTGTAGCCGATTCCAGGTCGTCATTGTCCAATCCAGTCATTCGCTGATGGAGTGGCCGGGTCCAAGCTCTCGTCGCCCTCAGATCTTGCTCTCCGCTGATGGTGTAGCCGGTTCCAGGTCGTCATTGTCCAATCCGGTCATCCACTGATGGAGTAGCCGGGTCCAAGCTCCCGTCGCCCTCAGATCCTACTCTCCGCTGATGGTGTAGCCGGTTCCAGGTCGTCATTGTCCAATCCGGTCCTCCGCTGATGGAGTGGCCGGGTCCAAGCTCCCATCGTCCTCAAATCTTGCTCTCCGCTGATGGTGTAGCCAGTTCCAGGTCGTCATTATCCGATCTAGTCCTCCGCTGATGAAGTGGCTAGGTCCCAGTTGCTGCTGTCCTACTTATCCGCTGATGGTGTAGTAGGGTTCTAGTTAATGTTTCTGTTTCTCCATTGATAGATCCAACTTTACTGATTTTCAAGTTTTCTTTATTAATGTTGTAGCTAGAAAACAAATCAAAAAAAGAAAAAAGAAGAAAAAATCAAAGAAAAAGAAAAAGAAAAAGAAAATAGAAAATAGAAAAAAAGAAAAAGAAAAAGTAAAATGAAAAAAATGAGTTTTCAGCCAAACTCTGATCATGCCTCTTCGTCAGAGTCGTAGCTTGATCACAAAAAATAATAACTATCCGATCTTACCTCTTCGTCAGAGTTGTAGCTGGATCAAATCCCCGGACCTTGCATCTTCGTCAGTGTTGTAGCTTGGTCAAATCTAACTTTCGGTTCTGCCTCTTCGTCGGTGTTGCAGCTGAACCTAATTCACTAACTTCCGGTCTTGCCTCTTCGTCGGTGTTGTAGCTAGACCAAATTCACTAACTCTTGATCATGCCTCTTCGTCGGTGTTGTAGCTGGATCAACATTACTAACTTTAGACCATGCCTCTTCGTCGGTGTTGTAGCTTGGTCAAAATTCACCAACTTTCAAGTTTTATCAATGTTGTAAGAAAAAATCAAAAAAAGAGAAAAAAAGAGAAAAAAGAAAAAAAAAGAAAAAAATGAAAAAAAGAAACAAAAGCAGAAAAAAAGAAACAAAGAAAAGGAAAAGGTTGTCAGTTTTCTGATTTTGCCTCTTCGTCAGAGTTGTAGCTGGATCAGACATCAGAGCTTTCACCCATCGGTCTTGCCTCCTCTTCAATGTTGCAGCTGGATCGAATTTTGTAGACCCTGCCCTTCGTCGGTGTTGCAGCCGGGTCGAACTCTCTTTAGGTATTAGCTTATTATAAATAATGTAGCAAGTGGGACTCGGTTTGGCTTCCCCAACAAACAACCCCTCATTTTGAAGGTTTTGCTTCCTTAGAGTGACAAGGTAGATCAATCAAGACAAGAAAGAAGACCTGGGCCGAAGAGAAAGAAGATCTGCCAAAGAAAGAAGACACGCGTCAAAAGGAGAGAAGTTCAGCCAGATAAGACAAAAATGAGTGCTTTTGATCTTTGCTTTGTTCTCGTTTCACAAGAACAAGCAAAGAGGGGCAACTGTAATCACTCATTTTTGTCCGGGTTTTTAGTATTTTTAGTATTGTTATAATAATATTATTATTAATATAAAAAATAAAATAATAATAATAATTAAAGTATAAAAAAAGAAGGGTGAGGGAAGCTCCACGTCAACCCCCAACCACCCCAATTGCCTATATAAAGGCATAGGGGTGGGGGAAGCAAGAATGGAATCGGCAGTGGCTTTGGCCAAATAAGGGAGCTTAGGCTCCCGACTAGCCCAGGACCGGGACAATGTCCTCGGTCCTAACCGGTTTGATCGGGGTCCTATTTTGGATCCGATCTAGTTATTTTTTGGAGAGGTCGTGGTAGATCTCGGTGGGGTTCAGTCGGGGTTCATCATTCAAACTCCTAGTTAGGTATATTTTCTTTCCTTTTTATTTATGTTGTAATTTTTATGATTTAATGAAGTAGTAGTTAATTTAAAATTGTGTTTTTAGTTTGTATGTTTATTTATGTTTTAGATTAGTATTTATTATGTTTTAAATTTATGTTTTATATTTTATTTATGTTAGATTTGTTTTTATGTATGAGTTAGATTAATATTTATGTAGGTATGTTTTAGATTAGTATTTTATTTTTATTTAGGTGTTAAATTAATAGTTATGTATGTATATTTTAGATTAGCATTTTATTTATGTCATATTAGCATTTTATTATGTTAGTATTTATTTATATTTTTATTACAATGTATTTATTTATATTTGCCATTTTTTAAGTTTTCATTTCGGATATAAATTGTCAATGCGGTGCCCTTTTATTCGAGCGTAAACGGGGCCAGTATCAGGCGTAGTGATAGTGGTTGGGCGTTTACTCTCGGATAAAGGGACCTTTAAAATTTACTCGCACATATAAACAAATTTTAATTTAATCGTCACTTTAATCCGGAAAGTCTAATATTAATAAAGCGATAATTATTAAAGTACCAATTTTGGGCGGTGTGGGGGTGCTAATCCTTCCCCATCTATAACCAACTCCCGAACCTGACATTTTGAAATCTCTGGTTTTTATGGTGTCTGGTCCACCTTGAGTGGCTGGTGGCGACTCCATTTTTAAATAAAATACGGTTTTTCTAAAACCTCGCTGAAGGCTTCATTTTCAAAATAAAACAAAAACAACATTTTTTTAGCGATAGGGACATCGCTACAGGCCTCGAGTCGCTATAATCGGTTAGATAGGGGGCGGAGCATCTCTTGGCTGGGTATCAGGTCTTGCCGAGGCATCGGGAATTACCAAGGCAATTTTGGTTGCCCGGGCAAGTTTCACTATTGGGGCTTTCTTTCGCACTTCTCGTTCCTTAGCCTGTGAGGAATTGTCTCGATGTTCTTGGCCATGGTGATTTTGGTTTTGGAATCAAAAACAAAGAAAAAAAGAATATGTGGAAAGATAAAAAGAATAAAAATTAAACTAAAAACATACTTTTATCCTAAACATAAATCCAAAAATAAAATAAGTCTAAAAATATAAAACTAAAATTAAATAAGAAATACTAAAGGAGAGCATGATCATGCTTCTCCTAAAGTAACTACTTCCTTGTCGCGCTCAACATGCTTGCCGGCATAGTGCTTTAATCTTTGTCCGTTAACTTTGAACTCATGCCCGTCAATGGTGGACTTGATTATCACGGCACCATGGGAGAAAGGTTTTACAACTTCAAAGGGACCAGACCATCTCGATCTCAATTTTCCTGGGAAGAGTTGAAGATGAGTACTAATTGCTCAGGAAAAAATTGATGCTGCAATAGCTTCTTATCATGCCAACGCTTCGTTTTTTTCCTTGTAGATTCTTGCGTTGTCGTAAGCTAAGGCACAAAATTCTTCGAATTCCTTAAGGTCCAGTAATCGCTTTTGTCCAGTTCTCTCCCAATCCATGTTGACAGTTTTGATCGCCCAATAAGCCTTGTGTTCGATCTCTACCGAAATGTGGCAAGTCTTGCCGTAGACAAGTTTGTAGGGTGACATGCCTAAAGGTGTCTTGAATGATGTTCAATAGGCCCATAGTGCTTCATCAATTCTTGTTGACCAATCCTTTTGAGAAGGATTAACAACTTTTTCAAGGATAACATTCAATTCACGATTGGAAATTTCGGCTTACCCGTTTTTCTGTGGATGATATGTCGTGGCAATTTTGTGCATCAATCCAAATCACTCCAGCATTTTGGCAATTAGCCTATTGTCGAAGTGTGTGCCACCATCGCTGATAATTGCCCTTGGTGTTCCAAATCGTGTGAATATGTTTTTTTGCAAGAATTTTTGCACAGTCTTTGAATCATTGCTAGGAACTGCAGTTGTCTCTACCCATTTAGACACATAGTCCATGGCAAGTAAGATATACAAATTACCGAATGAGGATGGGAAGGGTCCCATGAAATCGATCCCCCATACATCAAACAACTCAAACTCAAGGATATTCTATAGTGGCATCTCGTGTCGGCGTGAAATATTCCTTGTTCGCTGACAACAATCACACCTCTTATAGAATTCTTGAGCATCTTTGTAAAGAATGGGCCAATACAAGTCGGATTGTAAGACTTTTGCCGCGGTGCGAGTTCCTCCAAAATGACCACCATATGTTGATGAATAGCATTGTTGAAGCACATTATCCTGCTCCTCCTCGGGAACACATTGTCTTATCACCTAATCTGCATATTGTTTAAATAAAAGAGGCTCGTCCCAATAATAATGCTTAGCATCATGTCGGAACCACTTCTTTCCTTAGTGAGTAAGGTTATAAGGCAAAATACCACTAACCAAGAAATTAACCAAATCGGCATACTAGGGAGTTGCTGAGGCAACTAACAACTGCTCATCTGGGAATGTGTCGTGGATCTCCAAAGAGTCTGGATCTTCATTTCCATTTTCCAACCATGATAAGTTATCTCCAACTTGGTTTTCTGTTCATTTCATATCCTTAATTTCGATGTCAAACTCTTGTAAAAGTAAAATCCAACGAATTAAACGAGGTTTGGCATCTTTTTTAGTAAATAGGTACTTAATTGCTGAGTGATCAGTATAAACAATTACCTTAGTACCAATCAAGTATGAACATAACTTATCAAATGCGAAAACTACTGCTAGTAATTCTTTCTAAGTCGTGGTGTAATTTGATTGTGCACCATTTAGAGTTTTACTAGCGTAGTAAATCACATGAAAAGTCTTACCTATGTGTTGCCCTAAAACGGCTCCTACCGCAAAATCATTTGTGTCGCACATAAGCTCAAAAGGTAAGGTCCAATCGGGTGGAACAGAAATAGGTGCCGAGGCAAGTTGCTTCTTCAAGGCTTCAAATGCTTGGAGGCATGAGTCATAAAAATTAAAAGCTTTGTCTTGTTCAAGCAAGTTACACAAAGGTTTAGAGATTTTAGAAAAAAATATAGATAAACCTTCTATAAAAACCTGCATGTCCGAAAAAGCTTCGAATTCCTTTGACCGAATTTGGTGGTGGTAATTTTTCAATCACTTCCACCTTGGCTCTGTCGACTTCAATTCCCTTAGATGAGATTGTGTGACTGAGCACTATACCCTCATCTACCATAAAGTGGCACTTCTCCCAATTGAGCACTAGATCGGATTCTTCACATCGTGTTAGCACTTTCTCCAAATTGTCGAGGCAATTGTTGAAGTTGTCTATGAATACCGAAAAATCGTCCATGAAAATTTCCAAGAAATCTTCTACCATGTCGGAGAAAATTGCCATCGTACATCTCTGAAAAGTTTTCGAAACATTGTATAATACAAATGACATCCTTCTGAAAGCATAGGTACCATACGGGCATGTAAAAGTGGTCTTTGCATGATCGTCCGGTGCTATGGCAATTTGGTTATAACCTGAGTAGCTATCAAGAAAACAATAAAAAGGTTTACCTACAAGTCGGTCAAGCATTTGGTCAATAAATGGCAAAGGAAAGTGATCTTTCCTAGTAGCTTTATTTAGCCTGCGGTAATCTATACAAACCCTCCAACCGGTCACAGTCCTATCGGAGATAGGATATATGATACCGGCGTCAAGCCATTTGATGATTTCTTTCCTCATAACTTCTTTTATAGTAAGGTTAAGCCTTTTTTGTGCATACACAATGCCGGGCTAATTCCTCCAAAAACTTCTACTAAAACTCTTGGAATTTAATCTCCCTTTGATCTCCAAGAACTCCTAAATAATTGGAGTCTTTATCTCCATCAAACTCCTCTTGTAAATTTGAATTTGGGGAGAATTATCCCTTGAATTTTGATTATCATCCACAGTTGGGCAGATTTATCTCGAATTGCCTGGGCAACTGGTTCGGTAATTCCTTCCTTATTCTCTTGAATTACCTCGGCAATTTGCACTTTTCCACGGTAATCCTAACTTGCACAAAATAAAGCACCAAAACAGTGACTTTTCCACAAAAAAACAAAAAATGTAATACCAAGCTCATTAATCAAGGAAACTAGGAAATTGTGCATGAATGCCTATTAATGCAACTAAAATGAGCCTAAGTCTAACAATAATATGAGTAAAAAAGGTAAGAAAATTAGTACTTTTACACACTTATCACCCTTAATGCAGTCTACACAAGTATCAAAGTCGGTAAAATCTAAGGTACTGAGTACCCCCCATCATTTACTAATCTTTTAATCCTTTCAATGGAGATGTTTCATAATCTTAGGTCCCATAAAGTAGAGGAATCTTCATTTATAACACAACGCTTAGTGCCAGTTTGAATGTGCTTAACATTATGAGTGGCATCATTTTTTAAATCAATAGAATAAAGACAATCACTTAAAACACCATTTCTAACAATTTTAGATTTATAAAATAAACTGAATGCAACATTTGAAAAATTAAAACAATACCCAAGGGTGCAAGTCTTGAAATGAAAATTAAATTTCTAGAAAAACTAGGAATATAAAAAGTATTTTCTAAAATTAAAACAAAATCACTACTAAGCACTAATTTGCAGGTCCCAATAGCTTCCACATGCGACTGCATCTTGTTTCCTGAATAGATGTGTCGCTCAGCTCCCACTGGTTCCCTCAGGTTTTTTAATCCCTGTAAGGAATTTGAGACATGGATTGTAGAACCAGAATCAATCCACCATGTGTTATAATTAACATCAATCATATTTGAATCAAAGCAAACAAGTGAGATTGATTTACCTTACTTCTCAAGCAAACCCTTATGCTTGACATAGTCCTTCTTCATGTGTCCCTTCTTTTACAGAAGAAACACGTACAGAAGAAACACGTGAACTCTTTCTTTATGTCAACTTGGGGTTGCATTTTAGCCTTTCCCCTTTTTCTTAGCTTGAACTGATCTCTTTCCTTGAGTAACCGTCAATGCACTCTCTCACATCTCCAGTATGAGCCTACCCTCTTCTTGATCACACATGGTTAAAATTTTATCGATAGACCATTTATCCTTATGTGTGTTATAAGAGGTCTTGAATAGCCCATATTGAGGTGGAAGAGTGTTCAATATATAGTGCACCAGGAAAGATTCAGACATTTCAACCTCAAGTGCCTTAATTCGAGCTGCCAAATCTCGCATCTTATTGATGTGATCACGCACACCTTTCACTGTAGTGAGCTTTAGTGATGTGAACTTCATAATTAGGGTGCTGGCTAATGACTTTTGAGAAGTTTGAAACTGTTTCTCTATAGTTGTTAATAGCTCTTTGATATTCTCATAATGCTCAATCGAGCCACGAGCATCAGCAGGAACATTGCTCTTAATGAACATAATACTTAAGCGATTGGATCGCTCCTACTTTTCATATAGAGCAAGATCAGCCTGATTGCTGGTGTTAGTGATATGTGGCTCAGATTTTCTTATGGCATAGTCAATATCCATACACCCCAATTGAAGAAGAATACACTCCTTCCAGAACTTAAAGTTCTCACTGATTAATTCAGGGATATCTACTTTATTATCAAACATATTCATAGGTTATAATGCTGAAAAATAAATTGACATGCATACTTAATATAAATTTAAGACAGACATAAGTGATAATTTACCAATGCAAATTATGTAAATAATGAATCTAGTGACATAAAAATTGCATGTGGGTTAAATTTTTAATTCAATTATATTCATTTTATGATAGAATTATTTTCTCCCTTATATAAAAATTATTAAATTTATTTTCATAACTCCTGTAGGTAATTATTAGAACTTCTCTAATAATTTTTACCTTAATAAGTTATGTAATGGGATTTAATATCTAAGCGTTCCTTATGTGAATTTTAGCCTTAGTAATTTTATTTAACTAAAGATATTGTGACTAATCTTTAACTAAATAATATTATGAAAATCACTTAAGTAGATATTAACCATAAACTTTATTCAAAGTTGTTGCTAGTTTATTATGCAACATTTTATGTCTAGTCCTTATGAGATCCTTACCGTAATTTATTTAATTAAAGTTGTTGTGAATAATTCTCTAATTAAATAAATTATTCGGATCCTTAGACATATATTCTATAGTTTTATTGCTTAATACTTTATACAATAAGACTTAAAGCTTTATGTATCTAACTTTATGTATATAACTAATTACTGGATAAGTTATAAAGCATCTCTCAATTTAAGCACATACAATAATTATTTCTAAATTTTATTTTTAATAAAATTATTAATAAATTTTAGAATTTAATTTAATAAAATCTTACGGTTTTAAAATAAAAGTTAGCAACATAATTTTTCTTAAAATTTTAGAATTTAAAGATAAACATGGCATTTTAATTTTGAGAAACATACAAACTTTAAAACGACAAGGCGGAGATTTAACCATGCTCGGATACCAAATGTAAGCATAAATCGAGCAAAAATGCAGCGGAAAGATCGAATTTTATAAATACCTCCAGCCATTGTCAAAACCATATGCCAAACTGAGATGTGGTTGCTTCACCGTTGAACACTTGAAACCAGCGTAACAACGTCTCGAACCACCGTCAAATATAGCGAATTCGACTACACAAAAACTAAAATGTCAAAGCCTTCTAAGCACTCAGCGAAGCTCACTAGATGAAATATTTTATACAAAATGAATTACTTGTGTTTTATGTACTTAGAGACCTTGACTAATGGGGTATTTATATTGTTGGTACGCCATCAAAAACCAACGGTTGATGGCATCTTGCCACGTCCACATCATTGCCAAATGTGAACGTGGGAAGTTGGGCAGCACAAATGCATGTAACGAAAGCATGCATGATCGTGGGTTTTTCCTTAACCACGAACCATATCATGCAATTT
The DNA here is from genome assembly GCA_019671005.1 of Hibiscus mutabilis. NCBI lineage: Eukaryota > Viridiplantae > Streptophyta > Magnoliopsida > Malvales > Malvaceae > Hibiscus > Hibiscus mutabilis. The sequence continues at coordinate 65,703,212 of CM033718.1, read as the reverse complement.
CAACAGTATCTTGTCTCCTCTGTTTTTCTTTCTTTTGAGTTTTTTTTGTTTGTTGTGCACTTGTCCTGTTTATCTAACGGATCTCTGATGAATGAGTTTCATTATTCTGCCTCTTCACTTACATCTCTCCCGATGATTTTTTGCTGCTTCGAAGGTTGATTCGCCGAGAAATAGTTGCGACTTAGTTCAATGGTCATTGTGACCTTTTCTCTACCGTATTTATCAATTCAGTTCTTTAAAATACCCTTCGGTTTTTCTGAACTTAAAAATGTTTCATTTGATGAACCTAATGATGGTCTAAACCTATGTTTCCTGGGGTTTTGGGGAGTCTGTTGCTTTCTGTTGCCCTTTGTCATGTACTGGGCCGTTGTTGCCCAATGATAAGTCTGCTTTGCTGTAATGAAAATTCCATTCTGACAAAAGAAATAGATAAACCCGTAAGTCCCATCAATTAGACACTATTTTTTCGGCTAGTTATCAACAGAAAATATTACAAAATACGAAATTTTAAATTAAAAATATTTTTTTTGTAATATTTTAGGTTGATGTCTCGCAACAGTTTCGATACTTACTAAAACTTAAAATGTTATCAAAAGCGATAAGCATCGATACTCGAAGCTATTCCAATACTTGATTACCAACCTAAAATATTACTAAAAAAGTATTTTACTTTCAGTTTTAAATTTCATTTCTCGTACAATTTTCAGTTAGTGTCGCAATATAGCCGCACCGTAACTATGTCTTATATTAGACTCGCTCTATTTCAGGTGGTGCCGCACCGTAGTATTTTCAATTTCTTTCCATTGTTATGGTGGAAATGCAACAAAAACATTTATGGATTTTCTTTGATATCTCGCAATTCAATATTGGTGGATTGTTGAAGACAGGCCAGAGTTGCATTCACCGAAAAGGATTGCTTATCAGTCTTTCTTGCAAGTTTTGAAAACCTTATCAGATGAAGAAAGCAGGTGGGCACGAATTCCACCAGTGGAAGTTTCGATAGAGAGAAAACAACTATAAGATACTGAACTACACCATGCTCGATTTCGTGGACAATACTAGTTCCATATTTCATTGGGAGGATCTTTTTTTTCTAGCGATAACATTAAAATGTAGCAATAAAATAGTTGCAGAATCCACTGTGTCTAAGGAGAAAGATATAGCAAGTTGCTAATGCCCTGTGCAAATGGAAACTCTGAACTCTTTTCTGTATGTTGTGACAACCGTTTCATCATGCGTGGTTATCATTGTTTTTTATAATAAATTGTAATTTTCTCTCACTTCATGATTCAGTGATATATATATATATAAGCTTATTTTGTATTGAGTTTTTGGTGTGCCGTGTAAAAGAATATAGTTTAAGAAAATTGCTTCAAAGTAATGGCAACGTGCGTGTGTGTATATATATATATGAATAGGATCTTATTATACAAATGTAAAATTTTGAATTTTATACGCTTTTTGTATCGTTAGATGGGTGGAATGGATAATTGAAATTAATTTTTTTCTCAAGTAGTAATCTTCGCATATTTTACTTTTATTCTCAGTCATTCATTTCACTCATCTAATGATCTAAACAACGTATAAAACTTAAAAATTTCTTATACTATGTATACGTATATATATAGAGAGAGAGAGGGGGGGTGAGTTGGGGTTGGCATTACCACCACCGGTGCAAATGTTGCAGTAGACATAATATAACATGCCCCACAGAAACAGCGTGCGGCTCCCTGTTTCCCTCTTTGACCATTATTGATTTTCTTATCTTCTCAATCTTTTTTAGAAGTTTCTTATTTATTTAAAATGATTGAAGTGGTTTATTTCATAGTAAATAAAAAAACAAAAGTTCAACGAGAAATAATAAAATAATCCTATATATTTTTTCGCTTTTCAAGGTATTTATCTTAAATCAATGACTTATTCTTTGCGCTATGTTAATCCATGTATTTAATAATAAAACATATTATTACAATTTAAAAGTTAGTAGTGAAGGATTGTCTGTTTTTATTCTATTTTAAACTGTTGAGATAAATATCAAAATTACACATGAATTATAGTTAGGTGTGTAATATGACACATGAAGTTTGATTTGTGTAATTGTATACATGAAATTTTGATTTTATTCAATTCTTACAAATTACTAAAGCAATTATCGAATGTAGCATCGTTTTACATTTACATATTGCATACACATATAATTATATCCATATGATATAAAATGATATGGGTGTATTTAGTTTTTTAAATGTATACAAACGAATCAAAATCAAAGATTTTATGTTAAACTGAATTAAATTATATTATTAAATTCTTAAAAGGGTTAATATCACAATTTTCATTTCAACAAAGATTATAAAGACTTAAAATATTTTTTTAATTTTTGAAAAGGACTAATTGTGCAATTATTCCATTTAACAAAATGGTCCATGGGTTTTCATTATAGTTGTATTGTGTTCAAACCTTTTTGCTTGTGTTATAGCTTTTAAATTTATTTATTTTTTGAATAATTTCTACTTAGGAGAGAAGAAGAAAATTTTGATCTTATTAGGTTTTGAATCCGCAATCTAAAAGAAGGAGGTGTCAACTGATAGTTTTTAAATTTTTTGAACAATAACTTAAATTATTTTATATTTATATAATTTTGCATAAATTAATCATGTGTATTATAAAAATATTGAGTTATACATACATAAATGCAGGGTCGTGTTACGTGTCACATTATGTATTGTATTTTACTTACTTTTCCATACCAAAAATGTTTTTACAGTTAAGTAGCAAAGCAGTAAATAAAACGAAAGTTTGTTACATCTAAGATAATTCATGTATTTATTTTAATTACAATATTTAAAATCTGAGAAAATAATGATAGTCGAGTGGCCAAAGTTTTCTCAATTGCTTCATCCCTCCTAGGTATTAGGTTCTAAACTCACAGGAGCACTCCCTTCCCTACTCTTCTCTAGATCCTGAAATTAATTCCCGACAGAAGCAGTCCCTTTTTTTGTTTAAAAATCTATAATATTTAAAATCTCTTATATTTTATAAATAATAATTTTTTCTTGTTATTCACGTTTAGTTTAATTTTTATACATTTTTTAATATAATTATTGATATTTAATTTATTCATCAATGAATCTTAATTGAATACTACAAAGATTTATTATGAAATGAACCCAACAAGTGGTAACAGTAGAAAAAGCAAATGATATTCATCCTATGAGATTCGAGTTCAATCACTTTGTCTACAAAGTGTGTGCATTGTCAAAGAGTTAGGAGCAGTGATGGATGCATGCAGACTCTTAGGGGAGCAGTTGCATCCCATTTTTTCGGAAACACGTTTAAATTAGTGTGAATTTCTTCCTTAAATTTTTTTTTAATTCAATGTGTAAAGGTAAAAAAAATATTTTTGCATACTCATTTAAAAAAATATTTTGGACCCCTTATTTTTAAATTTCTAAATTCGTCATTGATTAGAAGTATGTACGAACAGTTACTACCTTATAATCATTTTTAGACTACTAAAAAATTTATTATGGAACAATCTTTTAATCCAAATTTAAATCTCAAAATGGGTTGAGTTAAATACTTAAATCAAGACTATGATACACATGAGTTGAGTTGACTTAAACCAACTGCTTAAATATTAAACCAGTTTTAAAGGTATTAATTGCTTACTTATAAAGCTTCTTTTATTTGATTAATTCAAATAAGACAAAACAGATAACTTCTTGTGTTTGCTACTAGCTGCATTCTTAGTTCTCGTGTAATCCTAAAATAATTAACAAACAATTAAGCCACAAGGCAAACTATAAAGACAATTATCATATAATAATTTATTTATTACAAAAATTATCTAATTCATTATAAAAAAACATAAAATTTTCACCCCAGATGTAGCAGGAGCACATGTTTCTTTAAATTAACAATATATATTAAAAATAATTATACCCAAAAAAATAAAACTTGCCAATTTCTTGATTTTAAAATAAACTATTCACATGTTATTGAGATCTTAGTATAAAGATTCCACTGACTACTAATATAAGAATTAGGCTTCTGATTGATCTTAGTAATTTGTGGGTTAATTGTTAATTAATGTACATGACTAGCTTCCAGAAGGATCTATTAAAATTAAGAAATTAATTGAGCTTTTGCAACACTAGTTGTCAAAGTATAACAAGATGTTTTATTAATATTTAATTTGCACAATAGTAATTTAGTTTTTGATATTTTTCTTATTAAATTTAGCTTTTTAACTTTTCAAAAACTGTTGGTGAATTTTTTTTTTTTGGGGGGGGGGAATACATAATTATGGCACTTTTTGTTGATTTATATAACTATAAAAAATTACAAAATAATTCTCAAAGCTAAAATAAATTGATCATTTTCATACGAAAAAAGAGGAAATTATTTAAACAAAATAAAATAACATAATTTAGATATTCAAAACAAAACACAATAAAAATTATGACAAAACCTAAAAAATTAAACCAATTCAGAATTAGTGATAAAAAATATATAGGAAAACTAATACAAAAGCAGCTAGATTTTATAGTGATCTATCTAACCATAAAATTATTCCTAAAAATGACATGATTTTTCCATCAGTATAAAATCAATTAATTTTATTGTTTTTAAATTTTCACGATTTTGTTCCCAAAATATCTCATACAAAAATAGAAATAAACAGATGAAAATTCAAAGGTAGAAAAACTAAAGCATTCCTTTGATTATATATTAAAATCTAACAAATAGTAATTAAATATTTTGATTAACATGTAAACGAATATGCATAATAAAACACTGTTGACAGATTAAATAAGCATAAACTTTGAAAAATGAATTAATGGATCACTAATATAAATAATTATATTATTTATACATATAGTTTTTAACTACAAATCTTGTGATGTGTCACCTAATTTATCAACAGGTATTTTCCTGCCTTAAATGAACTAATTATTCAACGAATATATTTTTGTTAAATATTGCTTGTTATATACACCTTAAAATTAATCATAACGGGTCCCTCACATATTTTGTTGTTGTTACTAAGAGTTGCAAATTATGCCGAGTTTTGTAAAATATGATTTTTCTGTAGAATTATTGTTTTTTATAGATACAATATGTTTAATTTAAGCAGCAAGAATTGCTTGTAACTCGGACATTAATTAAAAGAAAATTTAAAAAATACTATTGAAACTTTAATTTATATTCTTAATTTAATTTTTTAACCCTCAATAATTGTTTTTTTAATATATCATTGCTATTTGTCATTAGAGATGATTATGGGATGTGAGGTCAAAAGTAAAAAAATTACATGCTTTACACCCGACAACTAAAATTTTATTCCATATTAAAAATAAATATAATTTATAATATTTCTTGCAATTAAATTGAAATAAATATAGAATTATTCTAAAATAATAATGAATTGCTAAAAATGACAAAACCTAAACCTTATACGGATTTTAGACTAGAATTCATGTGTCCCTTTTTCATGTCTTTTTATATGTTTCACCAATGATTTTATGACACGTGTATTATCAATGAAATAAAACAATAAAAAAATATTAATACATGTGATATACAATGAAATATATAAAAAGACCTAAAAAACGAATTTTATTCTGAATTTTAAATTTCCCCGCTTCAAATGTAGTGTAAATTTTGTTTGAAAAGTGCATGCGGGGGTGGGGTGGATTTTTTTTTCCCAAAGTAGTAAATATGGAGCGGTTATGACCTATGATAATTGCTTGCTTCGCTCCACTATACAAAATTACCATTTTGTTCTTAGACATATATAACAATTAAAAGACTAAAAATGGACCATAAAAACTATCTTCTTATATGTTGTATTTAGAAAATTGTGAAAAAAAAAACATTTTATCTTTTTGCAGAAAAAATGTTTTATAGTCCATATTTACTTGTCTGTAATAGAAGTTAACATATTAAAAACAACCAGTAAAAAAACAAATAAAGGTGGATGATAGAATCAAATATAAGAAGTACGAAACAACGATAAATTTGATAATATACGTCTACCCTAGTTCATTGTAAAAAATATATCCCACGAGAATTCAAATGAGACAGGTAAATAGTGCAAGTCATGATTAAATTCATTTTTTACTACGTCTGCTATTTAAACGATCGAATCGATATTTATTTTGCATGCACACATAAAGTTCCACGTCTCACGATATACATTCACCAGGAATGACATATATTACCTGTTATATCAGACATGAAGAAGAGCAAGACAATGAGGCAAGTGTCAATTTTGGTCCAACAATCGCTTTTAATTTCTTGCAATGTTACACATATACACACATTCACAACTTGCTTGTATCAATTTTGACCTTAAGCTTGGCTCCTCCCAGTCCTTGTGTGGAAAGAGCTCCAAATTGGGCATCTTAATCGTGTACAGTTTTACGAGACAAGTATAACGTGGACTTGTTTTGGGGTTGAAAATGGAAATGTTTTTATCTCTTTATTTTTATAAAATTTAAAAGATCATTTCTTTAATTTAATTAGTTAAAAATTGAATTTTATATTTTACAAAAATTGAAAAGTTGGTAAAAAAAATTATTCCTCTTTCATTTTTTGAATTCTTTTTCTTCGTCAAGTTATTTTCGGCGATAGCTTTTTAAATTTTGTTTTGTTGAAAAATTAAAGAAATGGTACAAAGGGAAATATATTTTGTAAAAGTTAGTTTTTTCAATGAGACAATTTAAGTGAAACAATTTTAAAACGGAAAAGAGACATATTGAGTGGGACGAATGGAGTAAGATTTCTCTTTTTGATGAAGGATTGCTTATTCTTTATAGTTTAGTTGTTTTTTCTTTGTTTTGTTTTCTAGAAGTCACATTACATATGTTTTTCTGGCTATTTTCGTCTGCATGTATGATAGTTTGTTTGCTGTCTTTGTGACAATATTGTTTGTTGTTATGGTAATTTAGCGTTCATATAACAAGTATTATCGAGCGTTTTTAGTCACAAGACGATCAGCGGTCTGTTATTTTTGTATTCCTTTGTGGTGGTTTGCTGAAGTTTCATTTGAAAGTCGAAACAAATTTTCTAAAGAAGGAATAAATTTAATTTTATCTTTCACGCTCTTTAGTTTTCTTGTGTTATTTTTTATCACTATGGATATTTATAGTTTTGTGTGTGTACTTTGTAATTCTTTTCTTTCTAGTTAATGAAATTCAGTAAAGGCTTTTCATTCAAAAAAATTTATTGAACTACTAATTTTTTAAGCATGCGAGGGTCAAATGTAAACAGTACTAATAAATAGGGCGTCAATGTCTAATTTCAAAATTGATGATGAGTTAAGAATTGTTTAAACGAAAAAACTAAACCAAAGACTTAATTTATCTTATTTGAAAATCTATTAGAGACCTAAGAAGCAATTGAAAATAAATAAATAAAAATTGAGGTGGAAACAAGGCTTAAGAATTAGATATGTCATTGTTTGAAGTAAACCATTTAATGAGAAGGTTTGATATTGTTATTTAATCATATTAATTTTTAATTTTTTGTAAAATTTTATGATCAAATCTTGACCAATTAAAACATATAAATTAACATTTCAATATCCGTAAAAGTAAATGTAAATAGGGATGTCAATAGGGCGGGTTTTGCGGGTATTCGCTACACTCCGTATTTAATTAGGCAGGGATAGTTATAAATTTTGCGAGTTGTGGAGCGGGGACGAAGATAAAAAATTAGATTCGCCGTGGGTGGTGGGGAAGGCGTGAATATGTTTTTGTACCCGCCTCACATCATCCCCACCTGCCCCGTATCGTCTCCACCCGCCCCAACAGATCTTATAAAATGTTATTATAAATGTTATTAAAAATACAATACCGGTTTGGATCATAGTCAAATTTAAGATAATTTATATTGACTTTTTCTTGGGATATTAATGAAAAATTCAATATATATATATGTATGTATATAATTGAGTTTGTTATTGATCATATCAAATTTATAAATATTTGTTAATATATTAATTTGAATCAGAGTCAAATTTAAAATAATTTACATTAATTTATCTTGAAATATATATATATATATAATATTTATTATATTTATTGGTTTATTCTTTATTGTTGTCTGTCGTTATGCCTTCTTTTTAAGATTTTTTCTTCTTTTCAGTCCTCGCCACATATATGTTATTTTTTTATTTTTTATTTTATTTTTCTAATATTGTATGTTATTTAGATTCTATCGGTATTTATTCTTATTTTTTAAGGTTTTTTTAATGGTTATGTTTTTTAGTTTTTTCTGTAATGTTTATTTGTTAAGCAATTGAAATATTATTCTACATGTTATTTGTTTTATTTTCGATTCTTTACAATAGACTTTAGTATCTTTTTACTCCAAACTTTTTTGTTGTACAATTTTAATTTTATATATTATTATTTTTTAAAAAAAGTGACAATTAGAATAATTTTACTATGTAATAGGAGTCTGAATGACGAGTATTTTATACTTTTTTATAATAAATTTGATTTATATTTTTAACTAATATTTATAAAAATATTATATGAAAGGGTTACATGGCGGGTAAAGAGGGGATTAAGTTGGTCTCAGGACCCACGTGGGTAATGAAGCGGGGATGATTTTAGTCTTGCGGATTGTGAGGCAGAGATAGTTTTAGATTTTGTATTCGCAACAAGTCGTAGGGCGGGGACAAAGATAAAAATTCTTGACGATAATAAATATGGAAAGAATACCTTTCGCACTCTCCCCACCCAATTAACATCCTTAAATGTAAACGAATAGAATTCATAATAAAGCAAAAGGGAAAAACAAAGCCAAGCGAAAAGAAACATTAACCACTGCGTTTTCATCCCACAACAAATGCAGAATAATGGGATTGCCGTCTTTGAAGATTGTTGTTAAAGGAATGAAATGGAAAGAAGGGGAGAAGCTTCTTTTCTCAGCGTAGTGTTCAAACATTCAAAGTGGGAGAGGTGACGACTTCTGTGGTTGAAAGGATGGGTTTTGGATAAAGACCTCAGTCCCCCACTTTGATTTTAGAATTTATTAGAATAAAACAAGGTCATGGACCAACCATGTAATAATATCAAAAGTTTGGACCTAAAGTAATTATGTGGGACATCTGACATTAGACATTTGGAATGGAGGGTAATGAAGTTCGATCAGTATTTGTCAAGTAAATGCGATGGGTTTGCATAGTTTACGATCAGGATAGCAATGGGCTCATCAAACTCATTATTCAATAATTCTCACATGCATTATTCAAGCTAATGTTTCTATCCACTTAATATTTTACTTCTGCTTGTTGATTCAATCCAATAACAAGATTGTTTTACAAGATTGTTTATTTAATTCAGATAGAGTCAGGATCGAATATCGGAATAGATTGAATTATTGAACTTAAAAATATAAGGATTTAGGAAGTATTAAAACTCAAAATTAAGTGACAGTGTCTAATTTATCTTATATTTAAATTTATAAAGATTTAAATTGCCATTAGACCGAAAATAAAAGAGACCAAATTAAAAAATTTATAGAATTTAATTAAAAATATTCAAAAAATTAATATTTTATATAAATTTTTAAAATTTTAAAGGGCCAAATTAAAATTTATAAAAAATTTAAAGGGCTTATTATAAAAATTTTAAATTAAAGTGGCCAAGGCACCTTGGACCCTCGTTACACTCT